>JAODLJ010000002.1:20571179-20582793 GCA_027576115.1 Cathorops melanopus
CGTGCAATATTGTAAATAAATTTGTGTGTGTGTGTGTGTGTGTGTGTGTGTGTGTGTGTGAGAGAGACTTTTAGTGCATTACATATACTCGCACAGTGGTTATGCCTTGTGCGCTGTCATTGTTCATCTTCTTTTTCTCCCCCCCCACACACACACACATGATTCAGCTCATCAGGACAAACATACAGTAATTGAAGAAGCACTTCCTGTATTTTAAGCCTTTCCATTCTGAGCAAATACACATTACTTTACAAACTCGGACACGTTGTAGGTTAAAGAAGTGACACGATTTTCTGTCACTGACCACAAAACGAGAAATAAGAAGTTAATAACAAAGTAATATGGGAATGGCAGCCTGTTGATATTTTCCAAAGTATCTTGTTTTAATTCATTAAAATATCAGAATAATCTTATATACTAGATACAGTGTCTGTGTAATGAGTAAAAATGGGGTCTAGCATCAGGGACTGTTGTTGTTGTTGTTAATGAACTAACCTGAATTCACTTGTCTAATACTTAACCTAAATTTTTGGGTTTTTTTTTGAAAAGTGCAATATTTTTCCCCTCTCCATTCAGTCAGTCTGTTCTTCCTGTTTTTCTCTGTAGCATCCTGCTTACCCTGAGCAGACCTTGAAGAGTTGTGTGTGAGGTTGCTCTCTGTACTCTCGCCTCCCCCTGGGCCTAATGACCCAATTTGCACTGTCCACCGCAGCCGAATCAGCTTTTCTTCCCGCTCAGGTTTGGGAAGGAAAAACAACAGAGTGCCAGGTTCACCCTGGAAAATCTGAGCCCTGCCAAAACAGCACAGACTCGGCCACATACAGGAGCACCTTTGTGAAGGCTTCTTTAAAAAAAAACGCACCTGGATGGAAAGAACGTGAAAGATGAAGGGAGACACACAAGTGCAACGTGGGTGCAGTCATTAGTGCTGCCATGAGGGCTTGGGCTTTGCCAGTTTAGGTTTTTTTTTTTCCCTCCACAGAGGCTATGGTGAGAAATTAAACCATTGTGGCTGATAGTCTTTTTAAAGCCTGTGTTAAGTTATTAAAGGTTTGGTCCTCATCATTACTTTTGTCATTTTAAAAGGAAGAATTTGTCCGAGTCAAACTAATGTGACTATTTACTTTGATACCAGAGTAAACATGCCACTGATATTTTGTCATACAGTTTAATGTGGTTGGACATCTCAAGCTAATCTGCTGCTGAACATTTATCGGAGAGGTCTTTTAGCCACCAGAAGTACAAGAGCGGAGCTTAGTGCCGAAACAAAATCAGTATAAATGCCTCAGGTAATTTCCTCTTGGTCTCACTGAGGCGGTATGTTTTCAGCCAACAGACGTGGTTCTCATTATCAAACAAAAAACAAACTGAGAAACCATATGTCAAAATAAGCAAGATTTCACTCGTTTAAATAGCTCTGACACTTCAGAGAACAGAATATGCAAAGGCTAATCACGATAAGCTCCACTACAGCTTTTAGAGCACATCAGGCGTATTATTCTGGACGGAGAGATACAGATAGACGCACCTACGGCAGTTTAAACAGACACTGATAAAGGATGGCTTTAATACGCTTTGATCTGGTGTGTCTTGGCTTGCTGTAATGTTTAAAGGCTTTGTGGTTTTTGCTGCGAAATCTATTGAAAGCGCAGTACAGATTTGGCATTGCCCAAACGACATTTGGGAATGTTTCTAAAATGTTAAAGTGCATTTGAGGAGCCTTCTGCTTCGAATCATTTTTAAATTTATGAGTTTAATATCAGTCTGACAGTGACTTGGTGCCAATATGGGGCATCTATAAAGCAAAATGTCCAGTGTTCTCTGGCTGGACTTGAATAAACATGACTATGTTAGGATTATTAGTCACCAGGTCACGTCGACACAATCTGCACAATATCTTCAATGAATCCCACAAAGTCTAAAATAGTCTCCATTTTGAGATGGAAATTTGCTGGTTGAGAGCTGTTAGTCAAAAGTTTGGAAACGCCTTCAAATTCGATGTTTTTTCTTTATTTTAATTAACTAAGACACTTCATGTCTTAAAGTAGTGACTGTTATTTCTCTTTACTTAGTTGAGTGGTTCTTGACATAATATGGATTACTACAATTGTCGAACAGGGCTATTTACTGTATTTTTATTATTTACTCTTTACTGGTTGACGGTGTCAAATGCATTAAGAAGGCAAGAAATTCCATTTTTGACAAGACACACCTATTAATTGAGAAGCATTCCAGGTGACGACCTCATGAAGCTGGTTCAGATAATGCCAATAGTGTGCAAAGCTGTTATCAAGGTAAATAGTGACGACTTTGAAGAATCTAAAAGATGAAACGTTGTTTTTTTAACACTTTTTTGTTTACCATATAATTCCATATGTTCCATATGTTATTTCATAGTTTTGATGAGTTCAGTATTGTTCTACAATGGAGGAAAAATAAAAAAAAAAAACATCGACTTTGAAGGTGTTTCCAAACATTTGACTGGTACTATACAGTATATATATATATATATATATATATAACTTGTGGACTTTTGGCCAACTGTCAATATGACTCACAGTAAGCACTGCAAAATTAATTAACACAGAAAAAACAGACTCTTCAACAGTATTGCCCTGTCAGCACAATGCAAGCTAATCAGAGAAAAAAAATATTCACTGCATCTCATCAAGTAAATTGGATCAAGATGAACTATACCTAGAACTAGATCCATTTAATTTAAAGCTGGGAGGAGCTTGAGTGTTAGAAATAGCTAAGGAAGAGGAATATGGGAAAAGGAATGCAAAAAGAAAGAACACTAAACTACTCCACAAGCACACACAGACTCTTATGAAGTGGTAATAGTGAAAACTGGTATAATGGTGCCAGAGATGGCAGAAGAGTTATCTGTTAAAGGAGAAAAAATAGGGGAAAATAGAAGTCTTAAAGGTTCTGTTACATATCCAGTCAGCCTTAATGTGCCAATTAGACATAAGATTTGACTAGCCTGTCTGCCAAAATCTCGTCATCCAGGGCAGCACTTCATAGTGCCTTTGTTATGTAAATTAGCTTATTACTCAAATGAAGGACTGATTAGCTGATACATATCCTGAACAGCCTGCACATTCTGATTCACATGTGCAACATACAAGTTGACATTACATTACCTGCATTTATGAGGTGCCAATGGGCAATTGTGATTATCAGTGCAATTTGCTATTTTATTTATTTACATTATTATACAGATGTGGACAAATTTGTTGGTACCCTTCCACAAAAAAAAAGAACTCACAACTATCTCTGAAATAACTTGAAACAAAAGTTAATGGCATCCATCATTGCTTAATCTATGTTTAACACAAATCAGGCTTTGATTTTGATTTTTGATTCAACTGAATATTTTACATAATAAAACAAATGAAAATGGCATGGACAAAAATGATGGTATCCTTAACTTAATATTTTGTTGCACAACTCTTCACAGCAATCACTGCTAACAAACGATCTCTGTAGGTTTCAGTGAGACTTTTGTATCTGCCAACAGGTAGTTTGGCCCACTCTTCCTGAGCAAACTGCTCTAGCTGTCTCAGGTTTGAAGGGTGCCTTCTTCACACTGCATGTTTCAGCTCTTTCCACAGATCTTCAATACAATTCAGACCAAGGCTCATAGAAGGCCACTTCAGAATAGTCCAATGTTTTGTTCTTCACCATTCTTGGGTGCTTTAAGCTGTGTTTTCGGTCTTTATCCTATTGGAGGACCCATGACCTGTGACTGAGACAGAGCTTTCTGACACTGGGTAGTATGTTTTGCTCCAAAATGCCCTGCAAGTCTTGAGATTTCACTGTGCCCGGCACAGAGTCAAGGCACCCCATGCCAGATGCACAAAGCAGCCCCAAATCATAACCAAGCCTCCTCTGTGTTTCACAGTAGGTATGGTGTTCTTCCACTGAGCCCACTGTCACTCAAAAAGTGACAGATGGCACAAACAGACATTGATCTACCTTGACCTTGGAGTTCAACTTATATATATCTCTTTGGAAGTTGTCCTTGGATCTTTGTCTACCATTGGCACTATCCTGTTCAATCTATGTTGGATTTTCCTCTTGCAGTCACATCCAGGAAGGTTGGCTACAGTCCCATGAACTTAAACTTCTTAATAATATTTGCAACTGTAGTCACAGGAACATCAAGCTGCTTGGAGATGATCTTATAGCATTTGCCTTTAACCCTTTGGTGCCTGCCCAAAATTTCCCTATTTTCACCAATCAAACAAAAATAGCTTCAGGATACCCATCATGCTATATACCATTTTAAATAAGTACTGTAAGGCAATTTTTTTGCTATCAAGGTATTTTTATTTTGTCATAGCAACCATTCCGTCACTGTAACTGGAGGAATGATATTTAAAAGGCCCGGCACCAAAGGGTTAGCATGCTTGTCTGTAATTTTCTTTTGGATCTCCTCAAATAGCTCTCTCCTTTGCTTTCTCTGGTCCATGATCAATGTGGTGCACATGACGATACCAAGCGGCAGAGTGATGACTTTTCTAAATTTAAATAGACTGAATGACTGATTACAAGATTGAAGACACCTATGATACTAATTAAGGTTAAACAATTAGTTTGAAATATCATTATAATCCAATTATTTATAAGCTGTTCTAGGGGTATCAACAAATCTGTCCAGGTTATTTTAGAATGTATTTGTAAAATAAACAATAAATAATTTCTTTTCACACTCTTTTTTTTTGTTTTACTCTGTGACATACCAAAGGCATACAAGTATACATGAGAAAATTGCTTTTATTTTCATTACTTTTCAGGAGGAATAAAGCATTGTTTCAATGAGCTGTAAGGGTACCAACAAATTTGTCCACATTTGTACATTTATATATTTT
This sequence comes from Cathorops melanopus, assembly GCA_027576115.1. Classification (NCBI taxonomy): domain Eukaryota; kingdom Metazoa; phylum Chordata; class Actinopteri; order Siluriformes; family Ariidae; genus Cathorops; species Cathorops melanopus. Next base: position 20,576,057 of record JAODLJ010000002.1, read on the forward strand.
ATATACTGTTATACAGTATGTACATTACCTTATAGTAATAGTATATATAATTACCTTATAGCAATAGTATTGATTATTTAGGAGGAAAGCTCAAATTTACACACTCCAATGACATCTGAGTTTGATTATACAGATATGACAAATGAACAGGCTGTACACAACAGCCAAACTATTAATGTGATAACTCATTTTGCTTTACTTTTAACGCAAGTAGATATTGCCACATGTAACACAGACAGTATGGCCAGATTTTTTAAACAAATTTGTTTAAAACATAGTCTTGTTTACAAAAAACAGTCTTGTATTAAAGCATACTACTTGCACTACACTGATATAACTCCACTTCATGCAAAAATATCCAAAAGCAGCAATTCAGTAATTAAGAGCAAGCTAACAGCATTAAAATTGAACAATAACTTAACACATTATGTGCTGATCTCATTTTAACACGTAACAGAGTATGCTGTTATTCAATACATTATTATATAGCTTTCATCTACACTCACCATCAGCTTTAATAGGAGCACCTGCTCATTTATGCAGTTTTCCAATCATTCAATCATATGTCAATCATATGATAGCAGCACAATGCATAAAATCATGCAGATTCAGGTTAAGTGCTTCAGCTAATGTTCACATCAAACATCAGAATAGGAGAAAAATGTGATCTCTGTGACTTAAACCGTGATATGGTTGTTGGTGCCAAATGTTTGAGTATGTCAGAAACTGCTAATTTCTTGGTATTTTCAACAAACAAGGGTCTCTAGGGTTTACACGGAATGGTGTGAAAAACAACAAATATCTTGTGAGTGGAGGTTCTACAGGCTGAAATGCCTTGTTGAGGAGAGAGATCAGAGAAGAATGTTTTGAGCTGGCAGGAAGCCTACAGTAACTCAAATAAGCACTGTCTACAACTGTGGTGAGCAAAAATGCATCTCAGCATGCAAAAAAACATTGAACCACTGACAGAACAGTCACTCATTCAATATTTTTTACCTTTTTGCACCATTCTATGTAAACTCTAGAGAATGTTGTGTGTGAAAATCCCTGGAGATAAGCAGTTTCTTAAATAATCAAACCAGCCCATTTCGCACCAACAACACTGTCACAGTTAAAGTCACAAAGATTACACTGTTTCACAATTCTGATGTGTGATGTGAACATTAACTGAAGCTCTTGACCTGTATCTGCATGATTTTATGCACTGTGCTACTGCCACATGATTGAATGATTAGATAACTCCTTGACTGTATAAAAAGGGACAGCACATCATCTCTAAAAAGTGAAACCACCACAGTTCTAGCACCCCTGCTGGCTGGTTACAGTACAATTTTTAGCCCAGCCCATCCCCATGAGTTTCAATGACAAAACAGCCTTTTATCTGTCACATTTCTCATCTAAACTGTTTTTCTATCTCCAGTGTCAAATTCTAACTTAGTTTTCCCGATACTGATATCTGCATATTTTTTATTTTTCTGCTATAAAGTAACAAGGCGTGGATATGCTTGGGAATGATGTTATTCTCTGAATTTTCTAATGATATTGTGTACCATAGATAATGTGATCCCCAAATTCTTTACAGTTTTATGTTGAGGATCATTATTCTTAAATCATTGCAGTATTTGTCTATGCAGTCTTTCACAGAGTGGTGTACCCCTCCCCATCTTTACGTCTGAGAAACTCAGCCTCTCTGGGATACTCTTTTCATACCCAATCATGTAATGGGCATGTTGCCAATTAACCTAATTTTTTTTTAACATCACACTACTTTTCCAGTCTTTTGTTGCCCCTGTCCCAACTTTTTTGAAATATGTTGCTGGCATCAAATTCAAAATGAGCAAATATTTTTCAAAAAGCAATAAGATTTTTCAGTTTCAACATTTGTTAATCAAAGACAAATAATCTTTGTACTATTTTCAATGAAATATAAGGTTTCCATGATTTTTATTTACATTTTATACAGTGTCCCAACTTTTCTGGAATTGGAGTTGTATATCCAGAAGAAAATTAAATAGATCATATATGAATAAAAATACTCACTGTAGCAGGTGCTGATTGCACTCCTGCAGCAGGTGCCCGTGTTGCAGGACTTGGCTGGCCAGCTTTGGCTTGGAGCTGCTGGACTTGTGTTGGCTGTGACTGCACAGTGCCTGGCACAGGTGTCTGCTGTCCAGGTCTTGGTGCTGATGTCTGTGCCTGCTGTTGCAACTGTGTTCGCTGACCCTGCTGTGCCTCAGCTAGCTGCTGTGACCCAGGCTGCCTGCTTGAGTTGGAGGGTCCACTTGCAGCCCTTTGCCCTGATCCAGTGGAACCCATCTGCCTAGAGGATGATAGGTGGCCTTGGAGGTCTTGTTGCTTCCTGCTGGAAGAACCTTGGTGGTGGGAAGACTGTTTCCCAGTGCGTGAGCCATGGTGATGCCCAGAAGGGTCACGGGAGTAATCAGAGGAGTGGTAGCCCTGAGAGCGAGAGTCTCCTCTCTTTACTGAAGAAGAGGACATAGAACGGGAGTCATGCCGTATAGATGGGTCCTTTGAAGAGCGAGATGATCGAGAAGAACGAGGCTCATCAGAGTGGCGGGAGGAAGAGTGTCTACCAGAACTTCCACTACTATGGTGACGGTGCTCTCGAGAAGATGTATGGCGGGAGTGACCATAGTCATCTTGGGGCCAAAGGTCTTCCTCTGGAGGTTCATCATAGTCATGGTATGTGTGTTTGACATGGCCACGCCTCCCAGAAGAGGAATGGCTGCCGCTATAGTGGCGGGAGCCACGGACATCTCGCGGCTTCTCAAACCAGTCAGTCTCCTCTTGGCCAAGATGGTAAGCTTTGGAAACCAAAAGTACATCACAATCAATTTCCAGTTGATGAAAAAGGCATACATGCCAAGATCATGCAAAAAAGCGAAAAGAGAAGAATAGAGAAGAGAATTACAGCTTAATATCCATGCAAAGCACTGCAAAGCAAAATAAAACTATAAACTTATACCTAAATAAAAGCATTGTTTATGAAAACACTTAAAACACTGCTCACAATTTACAGACATTTTAGCTACTCATGCAAGAGATGCACCTTAGGAAATCATGCGTCAAAATAAGAAAATATAAGGAAAGAGCCAAAAGCTTATGCAATTTTGACAGACTGTTTTGAGGAAAGCCGGTTGCCTGAAGACACAACATAGACATGCACTGGGCTTTCACTCCTTTATATCTGCAATCTGAACTTTCACTTTGTCTGGGTGGGTGGGGGATGTTTAAAGTAGACAGTGACTCTGGCATTCAGCACCCAATTACCTTCACTGTCAGACACAGCGCAATACATATCGTCTATTATGTACATATCATCAGGTTTGTAGACATGGGTCCGTGGCAGGTCTCGAATATGGTCCTGTACATCAGGAAGAGAGTGGCTTGAGCCATATGAGTAAGATGGATCGTAGCAGGCCTGCTTACTGCCCATGAATTTCCCCATAGGACTAAGTGGACTCTCCTTTTCAGAATACTGAGATCGCAATGTGGGACGCCCACTTCGGCCATAGCTGCTTCTGTGTGACCGATCTGTATAGTCCTGTTCGTAAGATCTGCTTCGGTAGCCTGTCTCCCGAGAAATCTTATCCATGCCATAACCAGCTGAGCGGGACCTGCCATAGCCATAGAAATGTTCATCATCATAGTAGCCCCGATGTGGGTCATACATGGTTTGTCGTAACCCATAGATTTCATCTTGGAGTTTTCGTGAATGAGAACCTGTACCATAACCACTTGTAGTAGAGGTGCTCATGGTGTATGAGGCCAGATCAGCCTCCACATCACGAGCTTCCTCAATTGGAGAGAACTTGGAGATTTTCTGCTCCAAGCCTTGCTTACGATGCTTGCTCCTCTTGGTAGACATGATAACTGGGGCCAGGGTCTTTGAAGAGTGCCTCTGGGCTGCTCTTGTGGTTGGTGAGTGCTTGTAGTCATCATAGTAATATGTGGATCCCCCACCCATGCTACTGCTGCCCACTACCCGGCCATGCGTATCTCGCCCTCGCGCTTGGTAGCTGCCAGTGCTCTTACCCCTGCCATGGTGATGGTCGTACATCTCTGCATCACGCTCGTCCTCTGGTCTGCCGTAGGAGCTCCCCCCTCGTGTGTGGAGTCCATCACCCCCATGGCGCCCATAGCCCTCACTGCGGTGTGGGTCTGAGGTGGTGCCCATGCCCTCTTTGGTTAGCTCACTTATGTCATCAATCATTACATAATTTCTAGGGACATTCTGCTCCAGGCTGGAAGAACTGTATAGGCCATCACCAGTATAAGTAGAGGGACTGTCCACTGAGTGCATATGATCAGAAATTGGTGTCTGTCCATATGTGTTGGCAACAGTGGTGGTATATTGTCCATAGGAACTGCCTGTGGTTGTTGTGTGTCCATAGGTATTAGCTGTGGTTGTAGTGTACTGACCATAAGTATTTGCTGAAGTTGTTGTATATGGCCCATATGAACTTGCTGTGGTAGTTGAGTACCCACCATAAGTACTTGAACCTGAGGTGGAGTATGGCCCATAGGTACTTGCCATCCCTGTGCTGTACTGACCATAAGACGGAACAAAACCAGATTGGCTATATGTAGAATCTTGGGCAGTGGTTGTTACTACAACAGCAGGATTGCTTATAACCTCATAATTAGTCGGCATCTTGTGTTCAAGGTCAGCTAGTGAGGTTTGCCGTGGCCTCTGATGGACAGTTAGTATGTCTGCCAGTGGCTGGTATGTACTTGCCTGACTGACCGGGTAGGGGGGGGCTTGGCTCGGGTATGGTGTGGTGTGGGTTGGGTAAGGAGTTTGACCCACAGGTGGTTGAGGAGGTGGTTGGAATCCAGTTGGAGGTAGCATTGTATGCTCTGTTGGATAAGGTGGTTGGCTTGGTGGGAAGCTCTGGGAGGGGAAAGTCCCTTGAGCATGATAAGATGGGGTAGGATGGTGGGGTATTGCTGGTAGGGGTGTGGGCTGGGGTAGAGCCTGTGCCTGGGAGACTGTAGGATATGGAGGCTGGTTGAATCCAGTACTTTGGAATGTGGAGGCATGTAGGGTGGTTGCTGTTGATTGGCTTTGAGGGTACTGGTATGACACAAATGATGATGTAGGGGGAAACTGTGCAGCGGTGTTTAGTTCACTGGTAAATTGGCTGAGTGGTGCTGTGCTTGGTCTAGTCAGAAGCCCATTACTCTCAGATGTGGCTGCAGCTGCCAGCCGAAGGTTGTTCAGTTCAGAATCTGACATGTAGTCTCGTGTGTCACCCATACAGCGTAGGTATGCTAAATCCCTCCTCTCCCTCTCTTTTACAAGAGTCTCCTTTCTCTGTGTAATGCCCATCTCCAGGTATCTGAGTTTGGCATCAATCTCTTTCTCTTCTTCCTCTAACTCAGCCTGCTGTTTTCGTAGTTTGGTGGATTCTTGCTCAACAGCCTTTAGTTCATGAGTCAGGTCCTTCAAAAGGCTGGCCTTGGCTGCTAAGCCTGGACGGGAACCCACTTTCAGAGAGGGCAGAGAGGGCACATACATCTGGGGCAGGGCATGGGTGACCATTGACAGCTGAGTCTCCTCAGGTGGGGGGCTTGGCAGAGTTCGTTTAACCTTCCTCAGGAGGGAGCTCTGTTGGAGTGCCATCAACTGCAAGGATAGAGATAGACAGAGGGGCCAGGGGATGGGTAAAAAGCATGCAAAAATCACAGCACAGTGTTATTCACAGTGATATTCTGTAGTAGCAACAAGACAAAAACAAGTGATTTTGTGTGACGGATCCATAGTGGTGGCATAATTGTATTCTCTACCCATATATAACAATTTAAAGCAGCTTAAAAATGATCAATCAATGTAAAATGAATGAAAGATTTCCAGGAGTTTTTAAAAATAACATGAAGAAAAGACTAAGGTCCTTTTGTTCCTAACTAATGGCTGATGACATGTTCACATTGCATTTTAATAAGCTAATTTGAAACAAAAAGTTTAACACTTAGTTTCACACTGTAAACATGAGAAGTCTAGTTTTCCAAGAATATCCAATATTATATGCTGACGTCTAATTTCCCAAGAATATCCATTATTATATGTTGTACTTGTCAGCAGTTGAAAAGTCAAACCAAAATATCTTTGGCTTGTCATGGCTGGCCAAAGTACCATTTTTAGCCTCACCCACACCCAAATTAGTGAATGGCATGTCAGACTAAAATTTGTAGTTACATGTTTTATTTCATAAGTCGATTTAACCATGTTTTTGTCTCTGTTTGTTTATTTGCCTTTTCCCAACAGAACTAAAAAAAATAGTCAAACGATTCTGATGAAATTTTGAGGAAACATGGGCCAAGGAACAAGTGATTAGATTTTGATGCAAATCCAGATAGGCATGTGGATTCAGGATTTTTTTTTTTTGCCTGTTCCCAACATAACTCAAAAAGTAGTGAACAGATTTTGATGCAAATCTGGATATGTATGTAAACATAGTAAACATCTGTATATTCTAATATGTGGCTTGGCAGAGGTATGCATTTGACTGAGTGCCCTTCTAGTTGTCATTGTTGTCATAAAATATCTCTACACTCCTGAGCAAAAAAGGGGCCAAATTCCAATTGAAAACCTTTAGGTTTGCCCCAATTGTTTTTTTTTTTTGCCCAGGACTGCATATCAAAGCATTACAATTATTGTAAACAAAAATTGAATATCAGAGCAACATTTTATATTAGTTAATACACCATATATA
>JAODLJ010000002.1:20587085-20597982 GCA_027576115.1 Cathorops melanopus
ACAAGCCGCAACATGAACTACGGGTGCCTCGCAGGGCCAAATTAGAATTTGCGTTAACGGCACTATTTTTTTTAATCGCGATTAATTGAGATCGCGTTAACGCGTTATTATCGCGTTAACTTCGACAGCCCTAATATATATATATATATATATAGAGATAGATAGATAGATAGATAGATAGATAGATAGATAGATAGATAGATAGATAGATGTGTGTGTTTATATTATAAACAATCAAATGTATGTATGTTTCAACATTTGATATGTTGTCTTTGTTCCATTTCCAATGACATGTAGGGTTTCCATTTTTTGCAAATCAGCGTATCCTGTTTTTATTTACGCTTTACACAGTGTCCCAACTTTTTTGGAATTAAGGTTGCATGTAAACATTTGTGTGTCTAGCAATACTAATTTTGGCTTTTTTAATGTCCATATAAGTAATATGAAAATACATCTTATTTTTGCTGCCAGTGCTGAATACCAATCATATAACTACTAACAAGCAAGTCAGGCAATCAAAGGAATCAAGATGCAATTCATTCAAGGCACTGTTTATGAATTTGTGTCAGCTAATGTATCATAGAAATTGTCTTGATAATATAAAATGAAATATCAAAACATATTACTTCTTACAGAAATACAACACAGTTTGATTCATTTAAACACCTTTTCTCCAGTTCAAATACTCTCACTTCTCAAATATTACTTTTAAATACTATTTAATGCTTTGTGATATTTTTCATGTTTACAAAAAAAAAGAGCCCTTAAACAAGATTTCAATGGGAAACATTGATTATGGTCCAAGCACGCATCACACTTTGTCAAAAAATTAATATCTACTGGTTAAACAGAATTAGACATTCAGATGAAACAATATTTCTCAAATTATAATTTTATAAATGCTAATATTTTACCATTTACAAATATATCAACTTTTGTAATAATTTCAGAAAACATTTTGAATTATCTACACTTCTGCATGAATTGTACAAACTAGGCCATCAGAAGTGATGAACAATTATGCCAATTAGAAGACATTCACGTTACCCTATAAGAAGATCAGATGACAATTTAGGAATCATTTATGCAGAAAACTAAGATCATTCCAAAAAATCACAAACTTTTCCAACTCTATTCCAAATGGCAGTATATGCATATAAATATTTCAGCAAAAACCCAGAACATGTCACATACCTGACTTTGAAGTGCTTGTTGCTGGTAAAGGGATATCCTTGCCTTTGTTTGTTCATCAGTTGTGGGACTGAGAGGCTTGGGATCTGACAAGGATCTCTGAACACTCTTCATTGGTCGGGGTAAACTTTGGTGCCTCTGTGGCGACTCAGCTGTATATGACTTCTGCTGTGGAGTAACATGGGCTTTATTCAGCCTCTCACTTGATGAGAAGGATGTCTCTATGACGCGGTGTGGTGATGAAGGAGATACTGGAGAATACAGCACCTGAGGGGATTTGGGTGGTTGCCGAATCACACTGGACAGTGACTCGTTGTGCAGATGGTGCTGCTGGTAGCCTATGTCCAAAGGATCTGGTTTACGTCTCTCAAACTTTGAAACACCCTGTTGACGAGAGGACAGTGGATCTGCTGATCCCACAAGTTGTGTACTGCTGGAATATGGGCTTATGGTGGTAGCCACATTAATTTGTGGAACTACCACACCTTGAGAGTGAGACTCAGGGTCAGTCTGACAAGCTAAGCTTTGCCCCTTTTGGGTTCTCTCTGGACCAGATATGTAGTGTACAATCTCAACTTTGTTGGGATCTGACACAGTGACATGTATTGCTGGGGAGATTTTCCCTAGCTGATCTATCTCTGTTTGGCAAGAGCAATCCTGAATGGTCTGGATGGCAATACTGGAGGATGCAACTTTGGCAGCTAGAGTGGAAGCTTCAGTTTTCGGATCAGCACCTGATTCAGAGTGCCTGGAGAACCGAGAACGTCTCCGTCTGACAGGTTGTTCCCATTCTACCTTATCTTCATCATCATCTGTCTGAACACTGCAATCCACACTACGTCTAGTTCTTCTTCTTCTGGACATTAAATATCTTTCCTCTTCATCTTCATCATCTGTTTGTACACTGCTGTCTACAATTCTAGTGGGCAGGGAAAACATTGTTACCTCTGCATCAATAGCATCATGTAGACGAGGCATTGATCTTTGTTTCCGCATAGACCTATTATCTGCTTGCCCCTCATTATTCCTCAGACATATCTCTGAAGCAGAGTTGGGTAGAGACCTGGAAGGCACCTGAATATCGCCATGTTGCATATCTGGGGGCAAGTCTTGTGGCTGAATAATTCTGCCACTTTGGTCACATATAAGTTGGGTACTAGTGGCTGCAGTCTTTTGTCTCTTTTGTTCCACAAGATGCTGCTGAAGCTGTTGCTGCAGAGATTGTATCTGGTCAAGCTGCTGTTTTTGCTGAGCAAGTTGCTCTCTCTGCATAACCAGTTGACTTTCTCTCTCAGCTTGTTGCTGCTGTAAAACCTGCTGTTTAATGGTTTGCAACTCATGAATCTCCCGTTGCACAAGCATATGCTCTTTTTCCCGGTGCCTCTGCAATTCTACACGTTCCCTCTCAAGCTCCTCCTGTAGCCGCAGCTGCCTCAATTTTTCTAGCTCTATTCTCTCTCTCTCTAATTGTAATAACTTTTCCTGTTGACGATGCAAGCGTTCTTCTTCTATCTCCTTTTCCTGTGGAAGACCACCCAGAGTTGAGGCAGTGGCTGTAGTTGATTGTATAGGAAGTGGTGGCTGTGTTAAAACAGATTGCTGTGGAAGTTGACTGTGAGTGGGAGGATAAAGCTGCACTGGAGTTTGGAAAGGACCCTGCATTTGAAAATGGGGCTGAGAAAGGTTTAATGGCTGCTCCTGAGATTGGCTTGTGTTGGCTGGAGCTTGTGTTGGCATTGCTGTGGTTAGGCTACTCTGCACAGCAGAAGGCTGGGTTAGTGCTACAGACATACCAATAGCTGTAGAGCTTACTGGAGACTTTCCAAGATAGATTGGTGCATCCTGCTCTGTTGTGATTGCAACTGGGTCATTTGTGGTAGCAGAAGTTGTAACAGAAACATGAGTAGGTGTTGGAAAGCGGAAAGGTATCTGTCCTGTGAGAGACATCCGGGGGGCAACAGGCATTCTGTTGAGGCTGGCCAGAGGCACTGGTGTCATATTTGGTGTGAGGTATGGTCTGTAAACACCTCTTAATAATGGGCGCAGTACAGAAGCTGGCTGAGTTGTTATTGGCACAGTGGATGCAATAGGTGTGTTGATAGTTGAATAGATCATACCATCAGCTGATCTAATGGCTGATGGATACATGGCTCTAAGGCTTGCTTGTCTTGCATTAATGAGACTGGTAAGAGCTTGGGAAAAGGGTTTTCCATCTGGACCATATATCAAGCTGGGTCTAAGACTCTGCTGCAGATTAATTCTGCCCGGTGGACCACCTCCTCGACTTAACTGCAACAGATCAGGATTGCTTCCATACCTATCCATTGAATTGAGGGCTGCACACATTCTACTAATCTCTTTAGCAGTAGTGGCACTATACTGGGCAAGGTTAGACTCTGGTAATCTAGAAGGGTCACAGGATGAGTATCCGTAATCTGAACTTATATTGGACAGGGAACTGTACCTGCGCATGGGGAGAGTTGGCACTACCATATTACCCTGACGAAGATCTGTGTAGGAACCATATTGAAGTCCCATTCCAATATACCCTCCTTCATAGCCATGCTTAACTGAGTTTAAATCCATTGATAATTCTACAGAAGCTTGCATATCAGCTTTAGAAGAGTAGGACTGGAGCCCTGCTTCTGCAAGGTTGGTCTCAGACAAGGACGGTTGTAACCGGCCAGGGAAAGGGAGTGTGTATGATTTCAAGGTGAAATCATGATATATTTGTTTATCTTGCTTAGACTCTGTTGCTTCATAGAGCTTTGGTGGTGCAGAAGGGGGCCTTGATGACTCAGTAACATTTGTCATCTCATCTGACAGTGGTTTTTGGGAGAATGGGCCACCCACACAGCTACTACCAAAGGGCAAGTTATAAACTACATCACAGCAAACAACCTGATTCTCTTTCTTGATTTGCCCAGTTAGATCCCTTGCATCCTGGTTTTCCTCTGATTTGATCAAATGGGTCAGAGGTTTTCCTTGTGCAGTACTGTCCATCTGCACCATCATAAAATGAGGCTGAACAGGTGATTTACTCTTCAACTCCATAGAACTGCCAATGTTATAAATGTCAGGTGCCAGAGCTGGAGATACTGCACTAACAACAGGGGCAGTGCTTGTCTGGGTGACAATTAGGTCCTTCTTTAATAGTGGAAACTGACTGGATAAACTGAACTTTCCAAAAGAAGAAACTTGCTGCTGTTGAAGTTGGTGTTGTTGAAGTTGCTGCTCTAAAAGCTGTTGTTGATGCTGTAGTTTCTGCTGTTGCTTAAGTAACTGCTGTTGTTGAATACTAAGATCTTCCAGCTTGGCATCAATATTTGGTATAGATGGGTCAATTGGTGGTTGTTTGTTCTGTACAAGGCATACCATTGTTCCCATGCCCTGGCCCATGTCTGTTCTGTTTTGAAGGGGATCACCATAAACCACAGGATGCTTGGGTTGAGATATGAACATTGAGGCAGCAACAGTTACACTGACTGTTGTTGCTGTTGAAGCAACAACATGTGGCTGTTCCTGAGCATTCAAGTTCATTATGAGAGGCTGGACATTTGTGGAATGGCGAATTGGGCTCCCTTCTGCACTGCTTGCATATTTTCGAGACTCTGTGGCCAAAGAAGTTAAGTCCATCCCCTGATCTGTTATAATAATTGGAGATGACTTAATAGCAGTTCTTAGGTCTGCCACACTTGCACTGTGTAGCTTTTGCCCTTGCTCAACTCTCGAGGTGCCAGGGACTGTGGAAATACGGCACAATGATATGTTTTCCATTGAAAGTGATCCACGAGCATAAGAGCTAGCACCAGTCACCATGCTTGTACCAACATTAACTCTCTCAACTTTATGGGGCCTGTGGAAGCAATACAGAGGTGACTGCTGGTGTGGTGGTGTGTCAGGAGGGCTTACAGGTGGTGAATAAGCATCAAATGATGAGGAGTGGCTAAACTTTGTTGGGGAAGATAAAGGGGAGGTGGCAGTGTTAACTGTAACTGGCTTTGGAGGGCTAGTTGGCTCTGATCCAATTGTTATTACCATAAAGGTGGCATCTTGAGAGGACTGCTGTCTAAACAGTCGTGGTGAGATAGCTCTATGAGGTGTTTGAGTGGCCTGTGCCATAATAGGAGATGTAGGGCCAGAACCTTCAGATGGTGCTATCACTGGGGGACTGAAAGTCTGAGTTGAAAATTCAGCTGTTTTCCTGGAAGGAGATCGGGCTGGTATATGAGTTGACGGTGAAGTAGGTGAAAGTGGTGGACTCCCTTTGTAGTATGTATGGACATTATGAGAACGTAATTCAGTTACCGACTCTAGTTGTGTTGCACTATCTCTTATTTGAACTCTGTCTGAGGCTCTTCTTCCCTCCCGCTGATTATAAGCCTGAGTGATTTCAGCTATTTTGTTGGACACACTTGAACTACTGGACGAGGTTGTGATGGGGCTGCTTATATGTCGGGTATACAGCGTGGACTGCTGTGAAGTCACTATTTGACTAGTAGTGGTTTGTGAGACATGAACAGCATCCCTGGCATATATTCCATATGCAGTGATAGTAGTGGCAGCAGTTGAGGGTATGATGGCATTTTTGCCAGCATGACTTCTAATTCGATCTTTATGCCCATCCTTGGAGAAGTGTTGAGTTACTCTGACATCAGGTATTCGGCCTCCTGTTCCAGTTTCTGAAAATGATACTGGGGCTGAGAGTTGTGTTGGGCTTGTACCAGGGGTGAGGAGGGCATTGCTCTGCTCCAGGAGTTTAGCAAAAGCTGATCCTGTGTCTAGCAGTTGTTTATCTGCATAAGACACATCCATTTCCACTTGGTCATCCAACTGCTTGGTAATGTTTTGTGAAGTCTGACGTATTTCCTCATAAATATCACTTGCCTCCTCATTCTCATAGCTTGTATCATCTTGGTCAATATAGTCATATTCATCTTCATATTGCTGTCCATTTATTTTATCATCTTCTTGATAGGCACTTGTGCTATACAGTTGTGTTGACTGCTGTTGCTGCTGCTTTTGTTGTTTCTGTAACATCTCTGCTTTCTTCATCATTTCTTCATAAACTTCCTCTGCACTCTTTAGAGGCTTTCCACTTGAGGAGGTAGTTGTAATAGTAGAACAGGATGTAGGCTCTGGCTTTTCAGTAGGTGAATACAGTAACATGAATGTAGGCAGATTGTACTCACTGCCAGACTTGTAGAGTTTAGATGACATTTCAAACCCTTCAGCCTCAGAATCAACTGAAGGTGAGTACTCTGAACAGGAAGAGCGATGAAGTTCCTCCATTTCAGCAGCTTGTCTCAGCTCCTCTGTTGGGGATGCATCTTCAATGGGGGATAGGTTGCTTGGAGGAGTCTTGGACCGTTCCCTTCGTCTCTGTGCCCTCAGCTCTTCTTTATCTCGTTTAGTTTTTCTGGCAGTACTTCGGATTCTTTGCTGCTCCACTTCTCGCATTTTTTCTTGTTCTCTTAGGAGTTCCTCTTCCTCTCTGAGCTCATCTTCCTCTGAGGAGTCTTCAATGGTGGGCAGGAGGGGGCCATGAGACCGGTGTCTGGCTTTTCTCTGTTGCTTGGCCTCTTCTAGACGTTGTCTCCTGCTGGGACTGCTATCACTGTCATCCTCCATGGAGGATAAAGAAGGAGGAGATGTTCCTGAGTTGTAGCTGGAAGTTGTAGGAGGGAGAGTAGAGGAATACTCCCCCCTTGATCGTTCCTCTGGGGAACCTGTAAGGCTTTCCATTTCAAGTTCAGGCTCTCTATCCAGACTCAAGTCATTTTCATTGCTTAGTTCCATTTCTCGGCTGTAACTGTTGGTGTTGTTCAGTTCTATAGTCTTGAATCTCCTTAAGCCCCCTTGTGATCCAAGTAAGTCCTCCTCTCCTTCCTCAGCTGATCCCTTGTAGATTTCACAGGTAGTTTTGCTCTCCTCTTCAAAGCTGCTTGAATGGTGAGTGAGACGGCGCTTTTCTTTCCCTGAGTCACTTATGTGCTTATGTATTTTTTTTGGCTTTTGGTAACCATACTCTTCATCATCTTCCTCTTCCTCTTCTTCTTCCTCTTCTTCCAACTCTTCTTCATTCTCTTCATCCTCATTTTCTTCATCTGCGCTCATCTCCATGATCTGCCTTCGCATAAACTCTTCATCAGTTATATCAGCAGATTCATGCTTTTTCTTTTTCTTTGCCTCTCCAGCAGCAGCTACTGTTCTGAGCTCTCGTGTGGCCTCCCAGTCAGTTGGGTCTTCCTCCTCTTCCATTATATCTTCTAGATCTTCATCTGAGTCATATTGCTCTGGACTAATTGATAGTGATTGGGATCTCTGCTTTCTGTCCTCAGTGTCTCTGTGGTGCCTTTCTCTACCACGCTGTTTGTCCCATGTTTTCTCTCCTTCAGAGAATACCTGTGACTCTAGTAGAGGTCGCATGGAGCTCTCCAGTTTAGTTATCTCAGAGGGGCTTGGTGGCGTAAGGTTTCCAGACATACTCTTCTCACTTAACTTAATTTCTTCTTCATGGATAAGGCCAGTAATTTCACTGTGTGAGCTTGATATCCCATCTGAGGAGTAGCCTGTATCACTCAGGCTCTGTGGACTCCGTGATAGGTCATGGGTGCTGTTTGTTTTGCTTGTCTCCTAAGGAACACCAGAAAATATAAAATGGAAATTAGTCTATTTTAGACAATATTTGCATGCCTATCTGAGAACTCATTTTTAGAGTTGACAAGTAATGTTTGATTCTAATTTAGACTACCATTGATTTAAGTTCCTCTTATACTTCTTTTTAATCTGCCTGCAGAGTCATTTTCATGCTATAGCTCTTGTATATTTTAGAAGGAGTGAACAAGAGGAAGTAGCTTTATCTCAGTCTCTTTAAATGTCAGCATTGTTTTCAGACAAAAATAACACATTCACAAATCAAACAAATATTTGAAATACTAAGAATTATTTTAAAGTTTAAAATTTAACTATAATTAAATTTATAATTAATTATATCAAGGAGGTAGATCAGAGCTAGATTTAAGATTTAAGTCATCTCATTTTAGACATTGGACTTCATCTTCACGCATGTGCAAAATAAATTTGCTGGTGAATTTGCCAAACTATTGCTGGTTAATGCACATGTAAAATGAATATGCCAGTAAATTCATAATGAATCAGTTCATCAGTTTAATCTCTGGTGCATCTGTATGCTCAAACTTACATCTGATCAAAGTGCATGTAAATTTGAGTGCAATAAACCCTTAACTTGCAGTTAAATAATCAAAAATATAAGCAATAATTATTGTCTTTCAATAAGTACATAGTTTGAACAATGACATAAAATGTTAATAATAATTAACACACATATTAACAATAACACACAATGTTAATAATTACAAATGCATAAAGAGAAACCACAAACTAAAGTATAGGTACTTTATCAGCTTTATCAGTCCTTTATTTGAGTAATAGGCACCTATCATACAAGATGCACCACAACATGGGCAGACATGTTAATCAGCATCTGGATATCATTGCATATTATTTGAGGTTACTGTTATTGTGAGGTTATTGCTGTTTCCCCACATCTAGAATAACTGTAGTCTGTTGAATGCTTACCTTCCATTGGCTCATTGCTGTAACACTTGCATAAATTGTAGCATGTTTCACATAAGATAAATCTATATGAGGATAAACTAGGGTGTGTCATAAGCACATATGATTAGTGACTGAAAATCTGCATCCTTTAAGTTGAATCATTATTTGCGCTAAAATCACAGCCATTTTAATATCAGACAACAGTTTTATTAATCAGCCACAGATTTGTTCAAATATTATTCTGGGCACTAAAATTTGTGCTTGTTCTTAAAAAATAAAAATTAAATAAATAGATAATAATAATAATAATAATAACGCCTCCTATTTGCAATTGCACTCAGCTGTGCCAGGTTACCATCGGTGACAAAAGTCAGGACAATACCAATAATAAATAATGCCGCAATGTTAAGTCTTATTTTGCATATTCTTGAACATAATAAGGCCTTTTCAAGATTTTTTAAAAGGCTGAGAATTCTGAAAGCTTTGCTCCATTAAATAATGCTCTGAAATACAGAATTACCTCATAGTATCTGGATCGTTGAGAGTCCCTTTTCTCATCCTTAACTGTGGTGGTCACAGCGGGTTCTGTTGTTCCTTTCTTATATGTAAGTTTAGTTTCCTCAGTGACAGCAGAAACATGCTCAGGCTCATTGATCAATTTTGGCATGGTCTTGTCCTTCCTCTGTGCTTCATGGACAGATTTAGTTGTGGTGGGAGTTGAAGAGGACTGTGAGAAGGGTTTTGTGTCTCCTGCCAGTTTGATTACATTTGCAGCAACAGGAGCAGCTCCATCAGCTGCTGGAGTTTTCTCCTGTCGCAGCATTGCATTGGGCCCTTCCTGTTGATTTGCAGATATTTTCTGAGATGTTTGCTGTGGAGCAGGTTGCTGACTGGCCAGGACATGGTGGCGGGGTGAGCTCACTTGTTGGTGTTTTGGAGATGGATAAGGAAGAGGGGAGTCATCAAGTCCACCAGACATTAATCTTTGGGTCTGACAGTTAAGACAGAGCCATTCTTTTTTCTGAAAAATAAATAAATAAACTAATGAATCATTTTGTACTTGGAAGCAGTGGTGGTAAATTACATTAAGATGCTGAAAATGATTTAAAACAGATTAAATAAACAAACAAATAAATAAAGTTCAATACATTTTTGTCTGGAAACAGAAAGGAAAATAAAACAATGGCCTATGTTCTTAGTGAGAAGGTACAACATTTATTATTACAAATCAAATCAGAATGTAAGGCCAGATGAAGAAGAAGGAGGGGAAAAATTCCAAACAGAAAGGCAGGTCCGTTTTTCACTACGATAAACACTTTACAAAACAGTTTCCTTAAATAATGCTTAAGTATTTACTAACTAACCAGTAAGTAATCAAATTTTTACCATGGTTTTCAATAATCACTAATCACTATAATAATTACTATGATAACAAAAATGTAATAACTTGTTAAATAATACCTGATACAATTATTACCCATTATTCTTTGTGCCCTTAAAAGCAAAATGATAAATCAATGGTCTTACCCTTACTAACTTGTAACTAGCATCCAAAATTGGATAACAAGTCATTACTGCTTTGTCAGCATAGTAGAGGTGACTAGCCCAATTAATTTAGTTACCACAGTTGTTCATGTTGAATCCTGCATCAGCCAAATGAGCAAGTGTACTGGGTTGTGTGTCATTTTATAAACATTAAGATATTACTGTATTTTTACTGTAAATGTTTTACAGTTGTTTACTGTAAATTTTGCAGTACTTTACTGGAACCCATCTTGCGATGGACAGAAGCATAACTACGCACATCAATCAAGTGTGAAGCAATAACATAATTAAAGTGGAGTTATAAGAGTTACCAGATGTACATTCCCATTCTGTTCACTATCAGGTCTCCACAAAACTGGAATTGATAGCTTAATTGCTGGTGACTATTATATCACTTCCATTATCAGAACATTCTAGTTAGTAAAAACATTTTTCAGTTCTAAAATTATGTGCACTGTGTCTAACTGGAAAAAAACAACAATAGACACTTATAAATAGGAGCATTTACAGTGGTGCTTGAAAGTTTGTGAACCCTTTAGAATTTTCTATATTTCTGCATAAATATGACCTAAAACATCAT
>JAODLJ010000002.1:21233667-21258989 GCA_027576115.1 Cathorops melanopus
ATGTTGTCTATGTTCTATTGTGAATACAATATCAGTTTTTGAGATTTGTAAATTATTGCATTCCATTTTTATTTACAGTTTGTACTTTGTCCCAACTTTTTTGGAATCGGGGTTGTATTTTTCTCGAACAACATATCCCTGAGTGTTTAATTCCTTGCATAATGTACAGATGCAACTCTGTGAAACATAAAGCTCTTTTGTATCGTCTTGTAAAAGTTCCCTTGTAAATCACAATGGTATGATTGCCTGTAATGCATTTTATTCACCATGAATTGGCCTAGTAGTTCATGTGTCCACCTCTCAACCAGGAGATCATGAGATCTACTTGTGGTTGGGTCATACCAAAGACCAGCAGAAAAAATGGTACCTACAGCCATGTGGTGAAACATGCCGCAATACAGATGTGAGTAGGAAGTCAAACTCTTGCGGTTATCAGATGACAAGCCCCCCACTGTACCCCTAGCTATATAATAGATGAGAGGCTGAGGGCTAGTCAAGTCAAGTTTATTTTTATAGCACTTTTAACAACAGACATTGTTGCAAAGCAGCTTTACAGAAAATTAAATGCTTTAAACATGAGCTAATTTTATCCCTCATGAGCAAGCCTGTGACGATAATGGCAAGGAAAATCTCCCTCAGATGACATGAGGAAGAAACCTTGAGAGGAACCAGACTCAAATGGGAACCCATCCTCATCTGGGTGATAACAGATAGCATGATTATATAAAATGGCGTGGCACGATGGTGTAGTGGTTAGCACTGTCGCCTCACAGCAAGAAGGTTCTGGGTTTGAGCCCAGTGTCTGATGGGGGCCTTTCTGTGTGGAGTTTGCATGTTCTCCCCATGTCTATGTGGGTTTCCTCCAGGTGCTCCTGTTTCCCCCACAGTCCAAAGACATGCAGGTTAGGCTAAGTGGTGGCTCTAAATTGACCGTAGGTGTGAATGTGAATGGTTGTTTGTCTCTATGTGTCAGCACTGTAATGATCTGGTGACTTGTCCCAGGTGTACCCTGCCTCTCGCCCATAATCAGCTGGGATAGGCGCTAGCTTGCCCGCAACCCTGCACAGGATAAGTGGTTACAGATAACGGACGGATGGACGGATGAGTATAAAATAATTTGCTTCTGTAACTGTGTCCTATATAATCAGAAAATATAACTGTGTAACCAGGAAAATCATTATAGTTTTAACATGAAGTCTGTTTTGTTGAAGTTATAAACTGTTCATTGATGGAAACTTGGAGTGCAAAACTGTTCATGACAACTGCAGTCCTAAAGTTAGCAAGTTAACTGTAGTCCTCAGACATAGATGCATTACTGTAAGTGTCCAGAGTCATCTTACAATTTTTTTTTCAAAAGCAAAATAGAAAGCAGAGTATTTAAACAGTGTTATAAACATGGCTAGAAACAAAAGTGACAGTGATGATGATAATACTTCGCAAAGCCTCTAAAAAACAGCTTCCGTATCTGTGTGTGGCAATTGCGCTCAAATCAGTATCCGGTGTTCTCCATAACGACTGGGTCCCAAGCGCATGCACAACTTGCTCCATGAGCGCGCGTGGCCACACGAGTTGCGTCAGGCTCAAGCGCACAAAAGTGCGACAGTCAAGTGTTCATCTGCTTTGTGACCACAACTTTTAGCTCGCGTGTATGTCGCCATCAAAAGGCCTCATTTTCATTGATAACCCATCGCAAAGCATCACGAGCTGTAGTGTGACCATAGCTTAATGAGGTGGATGGGACGTCGGATGCCACCCAGCAATGGTACCCTAAAAATAAAAGATTAGCTTCAACTTGAAAAAAAAAATTGTGGCCCACTAGATGGCGCTTCGTAGCCCAATGGTTGAGAAACACTGCTCTAAACCAACCTACATACTGTACAAAAGGCACTTTTCTTTTCTTAAGAGTTGTATGTATGTGTGCCTGCTTCCAAAAGGTGGCTATATGGTCAAAATCTAAAAAGTTATGAGTGTATATCAATTGATATTTTTTCTTCATGTGGCTGATTTGGCTGCACATAAACCCGAGTTGGCTTAATCTCATATCACTTTACATCTCATGAAGCTTTTCAGTCTGTGTCTGAACAGTGCATGATGATTGCGTTTGGCAAAATAAAACTCACCATATAGCAGGAAAAGTTCAGCAAAGCTCATAATTAAATGATTGTAGCTCCCACACTGTTTTTTTGCCGAATAGGAAAAGCCCACAAAATGTGTAAGGGGACAAGTAGCATTACATTATTTGATACCAGTATTTCTCTCTCTCTCTCTTTCTCTCTCTCTCTCTCTCTCACACACACACACACACACACACACACACACACACAAAAAAAAAAATCCCCAAAATTGACTTCTATTACCTTTCTCAGGAACACCCAAGTTATGTCATGAAATATTATAGTAATATACTAAGGATACTAATACTTATCCTCCACAAAGTAAATCCATTCCATATATTCGCCTGATGTAGTCAAGTTCATCTGTATAGCGCTTTTAACAATAAACATTGCCGCAAAGCAGCTTTACAGAATTTGAATGACTTAAAACATGAGCTAATTTTATCCCTATAATCTATCTATGTATAATACTTTTGTAGCAGCAAGGGTGTGGTCGAGTGTTGGCTGTGAATGGCAAGGAGTCCGGTTGAACCAGTAGGTAACGTGTGACAAGGTGCACCTGTGTCTAATTACTGGCTGTCTATTAAGGTGTTTCTGTGTCTTTCAGACCGCCAGGAATATATGAGAGAGAGAGAGAGAGAGAGTGCGCGAGCACGCGAGTGAGCGAGCGATGAGACCCCGTTGCGCATGTGTAGTGTGTCAACATAATAGTTGTCACTGAAAAGTGTGTTTAAAAATAAAAAGAGCACAACTTGAATTGCAGCGTCTGGCTCTGGTTCCTCATTGCCCACCCTCAAAGTTGTTACACTGGTGCTGAAAGCCAGGACTTTGAGGAACAAACACCACTATGGAGTCCACACCAGTCCAGGATCTCCTCCAAACCTTCACGGTTAACCTCCAACGCCAGTACCGAGCAGGTGCAGTGCTTCCAGGCCCTGCTCAAAGTCCAAGCAAAGGGCCAGCAGGAGAGGTGCAGCTTGGTCTAGTCAGTGGGTACTCCAGCGGCCGTTCCTGTGCAGCTGGTTAAGATGGGGCCACAGGACGACATGGAAGCCTTCCTTGAGCTGTTCGAGCATGTCCTGGAGGTCAGCTTGTGGCCAACCTCGCAGTAGGCAGCTTGCCTATTGCCGCTCCTGTCAGAGGAAGCACAGCTTGTGGCTCAGCAGCTCCCTGCCACCAGCATGCTGGAGTATCCGAACCTGAAGCGGGCTATAATGCAATGAGCTGGACGCGGCCCGGAAAAGCATTGCCAGCAGTTCCGTGCACTGGCCTACAGCAAAATCAGCCAGCCATTTGCATTCACACAGCAGCTCCAAGGCGCCTGCCGATAGTGATTATGGGCAGACGAGTGCGGCATGGAGGACATCGTCAGCCGTGTGACGCTGAAAATGTTTGTTGCCCAACTGCCAAGTGAGACATCAGTGAGGGTCCAGTGTCACTGAGGGGACAGTGTCTCAGAGCTGGAGAAAACAGTCCGGCTGGCAGAGAACCACCTGATGGCGTTTCCAGGAGCAGGTGCTCCCGCAGCTTCTCTGTCCCTCTCTCTATCTCTCTCACACACACACTTCCACTTTCTCCCCCTCCCTCTCCTTGCCCCTCCCCTACCCCAGCCCTGTGGAAATGGGTGCCATTTCCCCCAAAACCTGCTCCCTGTACTCGTGTCTGTCCTCATGTTTCTCCTCTCCCTTCTCTTTCTGTGTCTGTGGTGCTGTTAACCTCCTCTGTCTCCACAGATGGACTCGTCCATGCCCACCAGAACTGGGAGTGAGCCCAGGCAGGTCTGTCAGCACGGAGGGAAGGCAAGGAATCAGCACTTCTGCAAGGAGGCGAGGCTACTGATTCACATTCCTGATGCACCACAGGCTTCCCCTAATCAAGCAGAGGTATACAAGGAGTCGCTGTGAGTATTCAAGGGGGTACACATCAGGCTTTGGTGGATTCTGGTTGTAATCAGACATCCATGCATCAAAGCCTGTTTCAATGCAGGGCAATGGGAAATGCATGATTGGTGAAGGTCAGGTGTGTGCGTGGTGACCTCCACAAATATCCACTAATGCTCATCACTATTCAATTCCAGGGAGAAAAGTGGAGGCAGTGGTTAGTCTGAGTCTCACCCACCCACTTATTCTGGGAACAGATTGGCCAGGATTTAAAACATTAATAGAACAGTTAGCAGTGGATGGGTCCTGCAGTAGTATGTCATGGGGGAATGTTAGCAATGTTAGCTGGGGAGGAGGTCCCAGGGCTATCCGCGTCAGCTTCACATCATGAGGACACAGAGTGGGGAGAGCTCTCCTCTCTCTCTGGGGAATCACTTAGGGGATTTTCCCATTGGAGCAGGTGCATGGTGAGTCTCTGAGACATGCTTTTGACCAACTGAAAGTAATTGATGGCCAACCCCTCCAACTTAACACTGCATTTTCCTTTCTGCATTTTTGAATTATTAAGGATAGGCTATATTGAGTGATGCAGGACACTCAAACTAAAGAAGAGAGAACACAGTTGTTGGTCCCGAAGAGCTGTAGGGAACTTTTATTCCATGCAGCTCATCATAATCCTATGGCTGGGCACTTGGGGCAGGATAAAGCGCTGAATTGTCTCATGGCCTATTTCTATTGGCCAGGGATTTGCGCCGATGTCTGCAGGTGGTGTGCGGCTTGTTGCAAATGCCAGCTGGTGAATCCAGTGGCCACCCCAAAAGCACCATTGCACCCATTACCATTAATGGTGAGCCCCTTTGAAAGAATCGGCATGGATCTCATCAGGCCATTAGATTGATCTGCACATGGGTATCACTTTGTGTTAGTCATAATGGATTATGCAACGCAATACCCGGAAGCAGTGCCTCTTTGCAATATCTCAGCACACAGTGTTGCAGAGGCCCTCTTCCGCATTGTCTCCTGAGTCGGGATTCCAAAAGAAATCCTGACTGATCAAGGCACTATGTTGATGTCAATATATATGAACTGTACAAATTATTGGGGATTAAATCAATTTGTACTATTGTTTATCATCTGCAAATGGACAGGTTGCTCAAATGATTTAACCAAACACTTAAAAACATGATTCGTAAGTTCATTCACGGGGACTTTAAAAACCGGGATAGGAGGCGAGACCCTCTGTTGTTTGCAGTGCACGAGGTCCCACAAGCCTCCACTGGGTTTTTCCCCCATTTGATTTGCTGTACTGTCCTGGGCAAGATGTTAAACTGCAACCGGGTGGCTGTGGGATTGGAACGCAGCAGTTTCTCTGTTTAGCATAGGAACTCTACAGAGGGTCACTGGTGGATAGAGAATGTGTGGAAGACAGAAGACTCCTGTCGGAACAATGGCTGGCACGCATCACTCAAGTTAGCAGAGTATTGCAAGTTGTAATAGTTCTGGGGGCCTGCTACAACTATTAGCCCCTTAGTATACACTATGGCTCAGAAAGGAGAAAACAATGTAGACCTTGGCAAACGGGGCACCAGTTTAGACTCTGGTGGTCTAGCCCGGTGGAGGACCTGTGAGGAGGTGGGCAGACCCGCACCATCATCAAGCGACTACCTCAGAATTGGATCGTGGAATGTAAGAACATTGTTGCAAACAAGGAAACTGTCAGGAATTATACAGGAGAAGATACTGCATATGAAAGTTGATATTCTAGGTCTAGCAGAAACACACTGGAAGAATGTGGGTGAATTTGTAGCTGAAATCAGATGAGAAGTTTAAAAGTATACACGCAGAGCCATGGCCTCAATTTCGTTTATAAATGCCTTGAGACCTCAAGAAAGTCACAGAAATAGTTATAAGCGTTAACAATAAATCTAATATAGTAATTTTTACGATTAAAATGATTCATATAGGTAGTGGTCTGAGTGAATGACTTGACGTCTGTAACGTCACAACAGTAAGTCTATTGGTCTCATCGCCATTTCCACTATACTAAAACGCAGAGCTGACTGCAACTCCGCTCCTCCATTTTGAACTAATTTATCGTCATGCCACGTAAATGTGTTGCTGGCCGGTGCAGCAACATGACAGAAGGTGTATTTGTTACATTCATGGCCTAAGAATGTTCAAACTGCAAAGATTTGGATGCGTTTTGCGAGACGTTCACGGGCACATTGGGTGCCTATGAAGTGGTCTCTCCTCTGCTCTGCACATTTTACTGAAGACTCGTATGAGACCTCTGATCTGTTGAGGAATGTTGGCTCTAAGCCCATATTGAAAGAGGGTGCAGTATCAACAATTAAAGAAAAAAAAAAACAAAGTATTTATTTTTTTTTTAAAGGAAAGCAAGTTCAGTTGCATCAGTTCTCTTGGAGTAAGCCGAGGGTTGTTGCTAAAACCAGTGACATCCCACTCCATCCCGGGTTTTAGTAATTGTTTGAGCTGAGCAGTAATGGTGCAATACTCAGTAATGGAGAAAATGGAGAATGAGTAGAGATGGTCTCAATGTTTCTCTCAGTTCATCTAATTATTTAATTAGCCTTTTACGTTTTATCAGTGAAAATGCATGTACATGTATGTTGCACAAGTTATAACACCCATCCTGTTTTAATGAGAGTCAACGGACACTTAGTTGAGGAAGTTGGTAACAGTATTTCTTACTTTCACCATAAATTATTTATTTATATGACTTTGGTCTATCGCTGTCAAAAGCCTCGGCCTTAAAACCGGTTCCCGCTGTGACGTCATGCACTCAGGGCTGGCTGGCTCAGCTCAAATGCCAACTTTGCGGTCAATTTTAACTCTCAAATATATATTTTTTAAATTCCCATTTATGCAGCATACAAGAGTCAAGGATGTAGATACTATCAACTCAAACTTATTTAAAAATAAAGGCTCTGCATACATCCTTTTAAAGATGAGCCAGTTTGGCTATGCTGCCCATATTACTTAATGTGAACGGGAAAACTCAAAATGTGTGTTCTTTGAATTCAGCATTATTACTAAATTAAACAATATTTCCTAAACATTATTGATAAATTACAAATGAGCTATCCATTATCCCAAAAACCAGTTTACTAATTGTTTCAGCTCAAAAAAAAAAAAAAAAAAAAAAATCACTTGTACAGAAACGACTGATTTGACGTTACAGTGAACATACGGATTTTGAAAAAGTCTCATAAGATTATTTAAGGCACAGCTAGTGAGTTTCATCTCATGCTGTAATTTTATTAGCCAAGAGTAAAAGGGCATCAAGCATGAATCTGAAAACTATAACCTGCAACAGCACAGCTTGCCACACAAACCCAATGCTATCTGCACCCCATCCGAGTGCACGCATCTCTTTCCCATCACAGAACTAGACCCAGAAAAGGAGGAGTTTCACTAGATGGTGATGAACTTGAGAGGTACTAGTAGCAAAATTCTATTTGGAAAAGACACCAGACATCACATGATGTTAAAATCTAATGGAATGTGTTAGCACTAAAGTTTTTTCTAGACTGAACTAAGCACCAACAGCAAGTGTGTGAGCAGAATTGTGTGCATAACGATAATGTTTAGGGATTATTAAAAAAAAAAAAAAGTGGTGTGTGTAAAAACCCTACTGGATGATGTTTGGTATTCATTACCATTCATTGCTGGTCTCTTAAATCCACCAGAACAAGAGAGGTTTGGAAAGGGTGAGAAACTTCGACGACGACACTACACTAGTCTATTCGTGAACATGTTTGTGCTGGGAGAGCATCAGTTCCAGCCAGAGACATAAATCAGGACTATTCTGTGATGACTGATCAGTCAATGGCCTGCACTATTTTTAGCTCCACCTATACGCAGAAGGGTCGACAAGAAAATCCAGGAGCAAAAGCAGAATTTTACAATGACCCTAGCACGTCAGTATGTGGGCAAACTTGATACACAAATGATGAATATAGTGAAAGGAGTGAGATTTAACTGTAATATAGGAATGGTTGGATTGATGAGCAAAGAACTGCATGTTCAAGTTTGCTACAGAATTAAATGTACTTGGATGTCCAGTCTGTGTTCATTGACTGAATTACAATACTGCACATAGTGTCTACAACTACAGTCAGTAATATTTACTGCCAATCAACAGAATTCTTTTTTTTAAAGATTTGTAGCTCTGCGCATTGAAAAACATCCATAACTCAATGCATAGGACTTTTCCAACAGAAGAGGGGAAAAAAAAAAAAAACCCACAGGCCCAACACACAAAGTACATCAATATAGAAAGTGCAGTGCAAGAGGCATTACTGAAGAGACTGGTGAAAATCTACACAAAAAACCTTGCCACCCTGCAGAATTCTTACATGTCCACTTCACCGTGCTGCACTCACGATTGAGGATGTGTACACATACACTCTGATGCATCATGTATGAGACAGTGTGAATGGTTCTCACCATCATCTGGTGTGGTGTAGCGAGCAAACTCAGGAAAATATTCTTCAATTTTTGACTTTCCTGCCAAGACCTTTTCAGCCAAAAGGTCCTGTTTATTCAGGAAGAGAATTACAGAGATCGTTCGCAACCATCTGAGGAAAAAAAATGAAAGAGAAAACAAAGTGTGAGTTAAAAAAAAAAAAAAAGTTGTTAATCTTTTCAGATCGTTTCCAAATCTATCTATTCAGCATTTGCAGTGTTTCTACTGTATGACTCTCAAAAGGCACTCAATTCACAATCCTGGGTTTACAGTCTGATTTTTCTCTTGGTGAGGGAACAAAAATGAGCAAAAAAAAGGGGAACCCCCCCCCAAAAAAAAAAAACTTTCAACTTAAACACTGTGTCCCCCCCCCCATTTTTTTTTTTTACTACACATGCCCCACACAACATTCACTTGTTCCATTTTCTTAAACAATATTTACTCACGTTTAAAAGTTTGGACTAAAATGATACTCTTAATATTCCTTTTATTAAAAATGAAAAAGTTAATAAATAGGCCTTCTCTTAAAGTGCATATGAAGCAATTTTTCTTCATCTTTACCTACTGTGTAATAAGCAAATTTAAAAAAAAAAAACCCATTCATGCGTGTAAAATCTGTTAAAAAAAAAAACATGTATATAAAAATAATGTTTTATTGCAGGATATACTTTGCTGACATCACAATGGTTCCCAAGTGCTTGTTTTTCACAAAGCTTTGTTTACGATGGTCTGTAGAAAGTACACTCCGAGCCTTTTAAGAACAATTAAAAAGATGTCTAATGATTGAGTGGAGTGAATCACCAGTCTTTAGTGCTCAAGGTAGTTCAAATGAAGCAGACTATGAAAAAGTTTCTAATGGCCAGTATGCACCATATGAAGACGAACCACTCGCTGATGTCAAAGACAACGCAAGACCAAGAAAACAGTACCGATGAACAAGCTGATGGCCTTACTCAACCAGTATTAGAAGCACATTATGAAAGAACAGTAGCAATTGAGGCTTGGCAAGTTTTAAACTACATTATTTGAATAAAATGATTCCTTGAAGGAAAGGAAAAGCAAAAGATAAATCGTGGGTCATACGCAGCACCATTTGTATGACAGTGGGAGCTATACCACTGGCATAACAGCAAGAAACCTAGCTTTTCATTTTACCTTTAGCAATCTTGATGAGGCTCTTTACGAAGCAATACCTAGTTTTGTTGCATAATGAATAATAGGCTAGCCTGAATGTTTATTCATTATTCCAGCTCTACAAGAATAGTAGCAACAAGTCATGTGATGCAAATGGCTCATTCACGATTGACATAAAACAATATTTTGGTGTATGAACTTGTCTTTTCTGGTGATTTTATCTGGTTGGCATGGACTTCACAGGATAACGTAGTTTATTTTCACCAACCAGCAAGGCAGAACATCTTTCATAACCACTGTTTTCGAAATGTGCTGAGCATAGCAAAGTATATTTGCTCAGAGGTTGGTGAAAGTCCGGGTGGTGCCACTGCACAAGTTTGACCCAGTTTCGAACTCCGAGCCGGATTGAATGGGAACAGGTGCATCCTTATACCAGGGGTAAAAGTTGCGTTCATACAACTAACATTATTTGGTGTGCCAGCAACACAATATCGACCTCCTCTTTGTTTGGGTTTACGGTCTGCCATAATAAAAGTAAATAAAAGTTTGCAACCAATGTGACATCACAGCAGTGTTGTACAATGCGTTTTATCCGCAAGTTAACCAGAATATTTTATTTTATTTATAGTAAACACACAAAACTACTTTGCCTCATAAAAACATCAGTTTTTATTACTGTCATCTCAAACTTTGCAGTTGTACGTTTCAACAATATATGGTTGTTGAAATATGTTTTTGAAAAAAAAAAAAATCCCACTTCATATGCAGTTTAAGAAACTTACAAACATTTGCATCGCCCTCATTTTCTTTAGATTTTGGCAATCTGTAAAGAGAGCTGTGATTTCTTAAATCTATTTGTACAGTCAATCACACAGCAGCACTTTCCCATCTGGTTTTGTTTTCACAGCATTCGAGCTGTTACTTGAAGTCACATGCCCCCTCTGCTGTCTAAGCAACGCAGTTGCAGCTAGGAAAAACTGATTATGCAGCCTGATGATCTTATTTTTTACTTTGATTCGAATTAAAAAAAAAAATTATATACGAGTGCAAGGACAATTTATCCATGCACATGACATGCCTATCTGAAACACATTTTAATAGTTGTGCTTATTTAAAACATTTGTTTAAAAGAACAGGCTCACCTGTTGTTCCAGATATTTTTGAAGAGATTAAGTGCTTCTTGGAGACGGTTGGTTTGATTGTCTTCTCGGATGACCATGTTATAGCTACTGCTGGCCACTACAAAGATGATGGCAGTTACATCTGCGAAAAGGGAAGACAGAAATCACAAAAGTTATGACTTAATCCACAAGGCTTGAGGTGATTATGGTGCAATCAGGAGTCTCAGGACTTACTCTTGGACGCTCATTTCCAAGGACAATGTTTTAATGTCAGTAAAATGTGCTGTCACTAGTTTAAAGCTTTAAAAAAAAATCCTTTATACTGACAATATCCATACAAAACGTTCAATTATCTGTTCATATTTGTACCCGTGTTGTATACTGTGTTCAGGTTGTTTTTCTTTGAAAATAAAACTTCCCTAGGTGCTGCCATCTTACCATCTCTGAGGTTCAAATATCATGCGCCGAGTACCTGAGAGAATCCATGACTGTCACGTAACTCCTGTCACATGACTTATTGAGGCTGAGATCGAGTGGATAAATCGCTTCTAAATTGTTGCAAAAATCACCCTAAAAGATACCCGAATGTCAAGTGTTTGGCTGTAAAAATAAGCCAGATCACTGAAGCAGGTGACCCACAAGCAGTGAGCAGACACATACCTAGACTATTTTGTTGCTGATAAATGCTCCATCGCAGGCTACTCACAGTGGTTCCCTCCAAAACTTAATTTCTCCTTGTAATTTTGTGACATGCTTTCTTCTTATCTCACCAAGAACGGCAATAATCATGTGGCTATGACCACAGGTTGTTTCCTCGTATCTGTCAGAACTGCACAGGCGTTATCTAGTCGAGTGAGATTTAAGCTTCATAAAAAGTGAAGTCTTGATTTGCATATTTTGTTGCCAGTAAAAATTACATGTCTAGAGAAAATTTCTAATTAGACTTTTAGAACTAGAAGCCTTTGGTCACATTTTAAGACAAATGGAAAAAAAATATTTATGAAAATAAAGCTGTTTCTCTACATATCCTCCATTTCAGTCTAAACACTTTTGCAAGCGATGTTTCCATCAGAGAATTCCTTCTTTGAATGTCTTCTGAAATTATAACATCTGTCTTAGAACTTTTTGACTTACCCTCATATTACAGCACCGTGAGGTTCTCCCTCTGCATTTAACCCACCTGAAGCAGTGACCCCCCCGCAAGACCAGTGAGGAGCAGCACGACAGCACCCAGGGATTTTTTTTTTTTTTAAGAAATAGAAGCCTTTATTTGATGGCTGTGTGAGACGAAGGGAAATGGACTGCTAGTGTGCCAGTTACGTCACAAGCGTTTATCCAGTTTCAGTGCAAATGGTTTCAGTGCAAATGGCCACGCCTTATTCTTAGCAATATCATAATTTATCCATTTCACAAGTTAAGTTTTATTTTTAATTAAAAACGTGCAGGAAGCACATCAGGGCACTTGCCGTGTCGGGGTTTATTTTTTGGGATTTATTTGGCTTTAGGATACAAAGTAAATCAGGACAGTCAATACTTATTACATTTGTGTCCCTATCTGAAATTGTGCGCATTTGAAAAGAGAACCATAAAGCACAATTCTATAATAAAACAGAACACCCTACATTACCCTGAGCAATGAGGAGCTGCGCTACAACAACCGAGGATTTTTTAAGAATTAGAAGCCTTTATTTGATGGCTCTGTATTACTAAAAGTAAACAGTGTACTTGCGTGTCCGCTATACCACAAGATAGGAAATTTAATTTCATATCTAAACATGAGAAATTCAAAACATGATCCATGCATTTTTGATAAAGTGGGGGGGAAGCGCAACAGGTTTACGTTCAGCAACAATTAAGGG
Organism: Cathorops melanopus; assembly: GCA_027576115.1. NCBI lineage: Eukaryota > Metazoa > Chordata > Actinopteri > Siluriformes > Ariidae > Cathorops > Cathorops melanopus. Next base: position 21,246,265 of record JAODLJ010000002.1, read on the forward strand.
GAAAAATTGGTTAATTATGAGTTGTGAGATAAAATTGCTGCACGTTATGCAAAATAGAAGAATGAGCGACATTTACCATTAAAACACTGGATCCACTTCCGACGTTCGTCTCTCTGCCCACCCACATCAAACATGCTAAGAGAAGAAAAGCATTTTATGCAGGACATTACGTACAGAATTATTCTTTGCTTTCTCTCATTAAAACTAAATAAATGCATCTTTCTTTACCTTACAGAAATGTGCTTGAATTGTTTTATGATACAACAATGTATAATATACTGATTAGTTGGCCAAATCAGCAGTGCTCCAAAGTCATGGCAATTTAGCTGTCTATGAAAACTAAATTTTAGTACATTTACTGGTGAGCAGCCATTAACATACACTAAAACGTAAGGACCCAAGCCTAGATCTTTAGTGTCTCAGGTCAGTCAGAAGAAGGAAATAAATAGTATTCTGAATAAGTAAAATGTAATGAGTAATTAAAGCTGACAAGATCGTTAAATACATCAAGTCGCTTGGGGGGGGAAATAATAAAATTCACTTGAGTTCATACGTTTTTAAAAATATAGCAAGGTAACACTGATGTGATTTGATCAAAACAGGCCTTTTATATAGAAATCTAAAGACTTATGAAGATCCATGCACTCCTTGAGACTTCTTTATATTCACACATCACATCAGATGGCATTCGAGTTAAACTGATTCTTCTTTGAGACAAGACCCTGGGATCAGAGAACCACAAGCCAACAGCACTTTTTTTTTTTTTATTTTAAACAATCCAAATGTCAGGCACATTAAAAGTATACAGAATACATTAAAAAACAAGGAAAAAAAACCCCACAGGCTGAGTCTAATATAAAGACCGAACTAGAATGTATTAAATAACTAGGAACTCAAATATTCTCACCTCATGGGCCAGTGTTTCCAAGATAATCTCATAAAAGCCATTATATTTACGATAATATTCCGAGACCATCTTGGAAACTGACCACAAGGATTAGTGATTTTGGCCATTAGTTAGTGATTTTTAAATTATGAACCATTAGAATATTACAATAAATATAATAGCTTTTATATTCTAATAGTCCAAAATTAAAGAAAATCTATCTACGCTTTATAGAGTCCACTCTTGGAACCTTGTAAGAAATTGTGTACCTAAAACAAAGTTTAGGAGGAGTAAGCGTCTCAGGATAGCCAATGGAACTATATTACACTGCCCTCTGGTGGTTATTCACACATTACTCTATGGTAGTGCTTCACGTCACATCCACAGTATCCCAGGCACCAGTGAAGATCCCCTTTACACTCAAGAAAGCCAGTGCACAGAAAACACAAGATGAAGAGAGGAGTTTGCTTAACACAGATCACTTACTGGAAGTTTACTTTGTCCACCTGGAATCTGGTCTCAAAAATACCAGAGGTCAGAACTCTGCATCTGAGCAGGTCCTAAAATACATGAGCACAAAACTGTTACAATTTCCCCCCCCATCATGCCTCTGGTTTCGCTATGGCAGGGTTCAGGTAACAAAATACTGCACTTTTTTTTGTACCAGTACTCATGAGATATGATCTTTAGTGGCACATTACTGATCTGAAAGCAAGCCAACGAAACATGGATAACATTTAAACGTGAGGATATCATTGCAAAACTAGTTTATTATAATCATATTTTAATCTTAGTCCAGGGGTTTGACCATTATGCACAGTAACATTCAGTGGTGTGCAACTGGTAGCTTTTAACTACAGTTCTAGTATAGTACTGCTACAATTAAATGTGGTGGTTGTCATTGTGCCATATTAGAACACCCACAAGATGTAAAAATATTTAAGTGGGGTCTTAATTCTGTCAGTAAACAGGTAAGGCAAAGACATACCTGTATGCCATCTACCAGTAAAAGAGAAAACAATCCATTCATATAGCATGCATGATTTGAATTGTGATTTGCTGTTATACATCAAATTATTTTCCATTAGTACTTTCAAATGCCAAGTTCTTTTAGGTTTACTGTTTTAGGTTATTGGCAAAAGAGGTTAACATTTTGTTCTTGGGGCAATGCTAAGCTAAAATGTAGGAAAGACATAATTCATTCAAATAACAATTGAGACACTCACCTGGTCAGACGGTGTGTAGTCACTCTGCTGCACAATGTCTATTTTGTCTAAAAAGCTGTGAGAGAAAGAGAGAGACTAAGAAATCCAAAACCCAGATCATGGCAAATACAAATGTTTTTTTTTAGATCATCCCCACACAAATTAATTCAGATCTAATTACTAATCCCTCCCGACATGATGCAGTAGTTGATCTGTACTCCATCTCCAGACATCTTTCGCCTTATTTTGATAAAAGAAACACACCTCTGACTGGTTTAATAGGGTGATCTATGAATATAATCCACAGTTTTAAATAATTTGACACAGACTTAATTCAAAGCTACAAAAAGGTAAACTTAAGGGCTGGAATGATCAAATATTCCTTAACATTAAAATTTCAGAGTTCACTTGAATAATTTAATAAGAAACCCAGGTGCAGAAAACAGACTCTTCTGATGGACACCCAAACAAACGTGCTAGTGCAGCTCAAAATTAGAATATCATAAAAGTTACTTTTTTAAATTACAAAAAAAAAAAAAAAAAACGCTTTTCATTCGTTCCTTCCTCTCTACCTACAAACATGCATACCACCAATACCATACATACCACCATACCATACCTTTTTGAAGATTATGGCTTGTAGCTCATGAAAATCAGAAATCCAGTATCTCAAGTTATTAGAATATTTCCTAACAAATCAAAAAAGGACTTAGAATGCAGAAATGTCCAAATTCTGTTCATTTATACACTCAATACTTGGTTAGAGCTCCTTTACCATAAATTACTGCATCAATGCAGCATGGCATGGAGGTGATCAGCTTGAGGCACTGCTGAGGTGTTACTGAAAACCAGGTTGCTTTGATAGCAGCCTTCAGCTCGTCTGTATTTTTAGGTTGGGCATTTCCCATCTTCCTCTTGATATGCCATAGATTTCCCTATGGTGTTCAGGTTAGGCAAGTTGGTTAGCTAATCTATCACACTAATATGGTCAGCAAACAATTTGGTAGTAGATCTGGCACTGTGGGCAGGTGCGAAGTCCTGCTGGAAAAAGAAATCAGCATCTCCATAAAGCTTGTAAGCAGATGGATGCCTGAAGTGCTCAAAAATCTCTTGGTAGACCACTGCATTGACTTTAGACTTGCTAAAACACAGTGGACCAACACCAGCAGGCACCCCAAATCACCACAGACTGCGGAAACTTCACACGGGACTTTAAACACCTTGGATTCAGTGCCTCTCCACTCTTCCTCCAAACTCGAGGACCTTGATTTCCAAATGAAGTGCAAAATAATCCTTCCTTCTGAAGAGAGGACTTTTGACCACTGAGCAACAGTCCAGTTCTTTCTCCCCTTGGCCCAGGTAAGACACTCCTCACATTGTCTCTGGTTCAGGAGTGGCTTGATCTTAGGAATGTGACAGTTGTAGCCCCTTTCCTGAAAACATCTATGCGTGGTGGCTCAATGCACTGACACCAGCCTTAGTCCACTCCTTGTGAACCTCTCCCAAGTTCTTGGATTGACTTTTGACAATCTTCAATGCTGCAGTCATCCCAGTTGCTTGTGCACCTTTTCAACAATGACCTTCTGTGGTTTACCCTGCTTGTGGAGGGTGTCTGGTCGTCTTCTGGACAACCATGAAGTCAGCAGGATTTCCCCCTGATTGTGGTTGCATGTACTGAACTGGACTGAGATGCGCATGGTATTTATACTGTTTGAATAGTAACATACTCAAACTTGAAGTGAAATACTCTAATTTGAGATACTAGATTTCTGATTTTCATGAGATATAAGCTACAATAAAAAAAAACCCCTCCAAATTTCATTTTGTGTGCAATGAAGAGAATATACGAAAGTTTCTTTTTGAATTAAATTACGGAAAAAAAAGTGAACTTTTTCACAATATTCTAATTTTGAGATGCACCAGTAGTCTATCTTCAAGGAGCTTAAACATATTCTCTACAGTGCATGAGTCATGTAGCAACAGAACTAAAATCACTAAAGTCAAAAATTAAACTGAGGGCTTTAGGTGTTAGCCTAGTTTGTCTGATTGCACTGCCCCGACTGTATCACAGTTATGTTTTCTCTTCTGCCTGGTGATGCATTTTAAACAAGTTTTTGTACTAGACTATGATCCAGAGATGCTCATCAACACACTCGTATCTGATGATCAAGTCTTTGATCAGTAGTGGCTATTTAGCGCACATGATTTACATCACATGACCGTCTTTCCTGGAATGTGTCTCCATTGTGGTCAATTTCAAATGACTTGGTGTTTGAGCACATAGTGCACTACATAGGATGGAAAAACCACCCCTCATTACCTACATAGTGTAGTGTAATGAGATCAATTAGAACACCAAAGAGAGACATGAATACCAAAGTAATGAAAAACTACGAGTATTCAAATTATTCCAGCCAGCCCAATGAAATGTAAAAACGAACCCGTGGTATGGTTGTTTTGTTGTTGGTACCAGATGGGCTGGTTTGAGTATTTCAAAAGCTGCTGATCATCTGGGATTTCCACATACAACAGTCCCTAAAGTTTACATGGAATAGTATAAACAAAAAAAAAAAAAAAATCATCCAGCAGTTCTGCAGGCAGAAAGAGAAGGTCCAGAGCTGACAGGAAGGTGTTGGTTATTCAAATAAACTACAGTTATAGTAAATCATAGATATAGTTCGACATACAGAAGAGGATTTGCAGACATTTGAACAATCTTCTCTTCACTCCCATCTTTTGAAAATTACACATGTCCAAACATTTTTCTCTCCATTCCAGATTTGGTCCCCCTTTGCTGTTATAGTAGCCTCCAAACTTCCAGGAAGAGTTTCTACTAGATTTTAAGACGTGGCTGCAGAGATTTGTCCATTCAGCTACAAAAGCATTAGTGAGAACAGACACTGACATTAGGTGAGAATGCCTGGGACACACTGCCGTTCCAGATCATCCCAAAGATGTTCACTGGGGCTGAGGTCAGAGCTCAGAGTTCTTCCCCTCCAACCTTGGCAAAACCTGTCTTCATGGAACAGAGCCTTGTGCTCTGGGGCACCATCATGCTGAAACATGTTTGGACCCTTTTGTTCCCGGGGAGGGAAATCTTAACACTACAAAGACATTACCTACAGTTGTGTGCTTCCAACTTTGTAGCAACAGTTTGGGGAAGAACCACATATGGATGTGGTGGTCAGGTGTCCACAAACTCTTGGCTATATAGTGTACATGTTTTGATTTGCTTCTCTATTGCTCCCCATCAATTATGCCATGTTGTTCTACTGAACGTAAAGGCTGATACAATTCACTTGCACCACTCTATAGATACTCACTACTGTGCACAGTCAATCAGCTGATACTCATTGGAACGCTCATAACAGGCCTTCACTCCATCATCCTGCCATAGTTTTTTTGCATTCTCATAAAACTCCTAAAAAGAGAGATGAAGGAAATTAGTCATAGTGAAACCACAAAAAAAACCATAAGCATTAAAAAGAAGCCAGTCATTTTATTAGTGTCCAGGACTGTGCATTTATTAATTATATTCATTAAAAACAGTTTAATTAGGGTTAGTAGTAAAGTTGACTCAAGACAGAAAATCATAATTTCAGACATTAATATACGGGGGGGGATCCACACAACCATATTTGCTTAGCTGGACTAAAGCTCTCGCCCTCAGATGAAACACGCCTGGACCCGTGATCATGTGTCTGCAAGACACAGGACTCTGTCTCATGTGAGGGCCATCACATGCCCTTTTGCACTGATCCCAGCTTGCTTTACACTCTTCACATAGGCCACAGTTTAGTCCCAAATTAAAGCTTACATATTGGCAATTCATACATTTTTATTAAAAATTTGTTGGAATGGCTTATTTCTCTTTAAAAGGGAACATGTTTTTAAACAAGAAAAAAAAAAACCACACCTCACTTTCAGTGCTTATGCACATTTTGGTATCTGGAGTGCCTAGCAACCCACAAACTAAAAATCAGACAATCCAGTCACAGTTTCTTTTAGGTTGCCCATTTCAGAAAGCATGTGCTTCAACAAGCCATTCAGATTTGGCACCCATTTCTATGTCACAAGGAGTTCATTAGAATTATGTTGCCACCTCATCTGAGCATCTCCACGAATGGCTTGAGAACTGCCTTTGCGAAAGAATAATGACGAACAGGTTACCCGATTGTCCGGTGGGTGGAGGTCGGTGTTGGCAGTGGCTCATTGCTTAAAAGAACAGGCACTCCAAATCAGCCATTTCGAAATGGGCTGTTCAGACAGGGCAAGAAGGGAGGCTGTTGTGCTTTATCCATATATTTTGAATAAAGCATGTTACAGACATTTTATGAAGACCTCAGGGAACTGTCTCAACTTGTGGAAAAGGGGTATAATGTGCCATCTTGAAGACAACTTACTTCAAGTATTGGAAATATCAAATCCCTCAGAAATAACATGACATGCAGGAAAAGAAATCCAAGGCTCTGGATGTGTGCTAGTGGTCTTGCTGTTCATATTCATTCATCCATTTTATTCGCTCAACAAAACTGTACAGCACATTGCAATTCATCAAGTGTGTGTTTATTTTTATTATAAATAAAAGGTGTGTAGTACTGGAAAATAAGAATCCAGAAAAATGAGGGTATGATCCATCTAGATTTGATCATTTTTACATTTAGAGCAGAGTAGTGTGAAGTCTTCTTTCACACCTAAATATTTTTCACATTTAAGGTATCAGAAGCAATATCTTATACCTAAAGAATTCTAATTTGTAAGTTAAACAAGAAAATGTATTCCATCACAAGAACTTCTTGACTTGTTTTCATATTGTGATTGTCTTTCATTCAGACCAAATGCCTGGTTAATACAATAAAATGTCATCAAAAATGTGCCATTTTCATAATGACATAACAGTTGCATTTGCTTTATTTCTTCATTGCACTAGCTTGCTTAGGAAGCAATGAAATCATGGCGATGAGCTTTTGGGACTTTCCTGCTAAGCATCTGACCCTGAGGACTATGGGAGCTTGGAGCACTTCAAGACCTATGAAGACCCCTGAGGCTGTTAATGAGCAAGAGGGAGAAAGGCACGGGGGGAGCAACTGTTAATTAACCTCCTCCAGTTAAATCCCTTAAAGACTCACTTTGCACATACAGAAAATCCCCATGGAGCTGACTAATATTGCATTACTACACCCATAGTTGATAAAATTAATTCTCCAAATGTCCCATATGAAGAACTAGATTCAATATGATCTCACGACGATTGGCTGTATCTCAAGTTTGACAGCAGCAATACCATCTTCTAATAAACCTCGTGGGATGGGATACGACAGCAATGAGTGACAAAATGCATGTCAAATAGCACAGTGGCTGTCATTGCTTTAAATCCCCCCCAAGACAAACTGCAGGGATAGCATGCTAAAAATCAAATAAATAAATAAATTAAAAAATAGCAGCTATAAGACTTATTTATAAAAGGCTAATAAAAGGAGTGCCCGGAATAAACAATTTATATTTGAAAAGACATTGTGCATTAAGACTGTAAATCCTAGCCATGTTCCTGGAGATATTTTATTTGCATGAAGACAGAAGTTGTGCTTAAATAAATGAGAAAATTAAGGGACATGCGAGAGAACATCACATGGCCCAATAAGCTCGGCCCAGTAAAATTGTAATACACATTTATTACCAAACAATTATTAATACACAATACTTAGCTGAAACATAATGCATTGCAACACATTCCACAAAACGGTCTGCATTTTATTACTAACCCGGGACCAAAGACACCCAAAACGATACTTCATTACTTGAGAAATAAACTTTGTTTTAAATAAATAAATAAAGTTTTCTTGCTGTACTCTCTTCTCTCGGACTGTTTTAGCTTGGTAACATTTTTATAACCATTTTTACTAGCATAAGGGCATGTTTCTGATGGAAACTACAAAGCACAGCTGTAACTCATTCTGGATAAGTCAAAGAGGGCAAATTTAAATCTCTTCTGAACTCCGTTTTGCTCTGTTCCAACCTAATACTTACAGATGTGAACTCAAAGTTCTTCTGATTAGGTAAATTGGTGATGTATTCGAGTCGGTGTTGGTTTTCTGCACAGGCGACCTGGACAGGTGGAGCAAGAGTACTCATAGCAGCAACTATGGTCTGAAAACGAGAGAAGATTAACAGGGTTAGTGTCAACACAATAAAATCGCTCACTTGCACACAATGAAGCATAGAAACTCTATACAGAGCTATTCAGCTTATTCTATGTCCTAAGTAAATGGGCATTCCCAAACATATTGGGTATATTAAGCTCCAAAAATATAAAGTAGAGAAAATGTGTGAACATGAGTTTAATTTAATTTAAAAAAAAAACCCAAACACCCAACCCAGATTTCAATTTGGTCTCAGACTCCACTGTATATGGGCTGATCATTCTGGTGCCAAAATAGTTAAGTATACCGGTTTAACAGCATTACATCTGTGTCACTTACACCACAATCACTTTCATTATTAACCAAATGTATTGGATTTAAGCTTACAGACCTCTATGGCCTCTTTTATATTGTTCTTAATGTCTTGAATCTTCTGTTTCTTCTCTCTGCAATTAAAGAAACAAAATGTATTAGAAACTTTGCATTAGAAACTTTGGACATAAGCGTGGACCAAGATAACCTGGAGCTGTTGATTCATCTAAGACTTGTTCAATGTTTGGGTCTGTTTTAACAAACCAAATAAGATGACTACTGTATGCGTATATATCAAGATTCAAAGCAAAAACTAATTTTAGGAAAGATGCTCTTGAAAACTTTGCCCTTCAATTGTATGCACTGTATATTCTATTCATGCATTATGCAACATACGCTTTTCACAGAAAATGAAGTACAAAACTACAGTGTAATTTTTATTTTTTTTATTTTTTTGGGGGGGGGGGAATCCCTTTCTGCTGGATTATTCAAAGGTTAAGTGACTTTCATTGCCAAACTTGTTTATTTTGTCAAAATAGGCACAAGTAAACTAGGCATATTTTCGCAGTGTAAATTTTTGCACCCAGTGAAACAATTTGATTTGGAATTCAGTAGGTTATTTAATCTTCATTTAAATCAGGCAAGCCCTGGCCAGTGTACTAGCTACTACAGTAGACGTAGGAGAAAACAGATGGTGAAATTCATTATGGACATTTCAAACATTTTTGCAAGTTATTCCATGCGGAATGCAGACGCCATTTGATAGCAAGTGTGATGAGCATGATGTCTGGCATATGTTATGAATCAACAATTCTAGTAATTTGAAGACTGCCAAAACGCCACCCGTAATTTAAGGAAAAAAAAAAAAAAAAAAAAAGCTTCAAATTTTTTTGGGGGGATATTTTAGGAAGAGTGAATACCATTTCCAAAATAAACTAGCTGATTTATTGTTTTAATTGTTTAAAGATGAAATTTTTTCCCCCCATTTCCGGTTGAGTACGCCATGCGCGTTCTGGCTGCCGCTTCTCACCGGAGCTTTTTATTTTATTTTCTCTTTTTTGTGTAGTTTGATGTTTGAGTGTTTTGTCCACTGGTTGTGGTGTAGCTCCGGACCCGGTTTTGGGCGTTGGTTCTCTCCAGGCCTTGGTTCGCCATGGGTGACACCGGTGCTCCTCGCTATGGACTGCAGTGAGCTTGTTGCTCATTTTAACATCATGGTTGTCCAGTGCTCTGTGAAGCAGTGCTTGGCGTGATGTTCTGAGCGATGTTGCTCGGTGGCGTCGCGGTGGGTATGCAGGCGGTTTGGGACATACCAGCGCTCTGCGCGGTGGTGAGCCTGTGCTCGCTTTGTGGATCCATGGCGTGGTATTCTGAGTGATGTTGCCTGGCAGAGTCACTGCGGCTGTGCGGGACTTGTTTTCGTGCGCCTTTTGGTGGGACTGTGGCTGCTACACCATTGGAATGATATCCTGACCTTTATTTAGTGGACCATTTTTTTTTCCTCCCTCCCAAAACTGTAAAGTGCCCTTGGGTTTTGAGAAAGGGACTATATAAATTGAACAACTTATTATAAAAAGTAGTTTGGGTTTTATATTAGCTAGTTACCTATGGGTCTACACTGCAAGGTGCATCTTTGCAACAATTAGGATAAATGCATCTTTAAGAAAACGTGCATTATTATACACTGATTGGATTCTAATAATTCATTGTTTTACATCAATGTTCACTGCCTAGCCAAAGGGGAAAGAAAAATATATAAATAAATCCACACACACTAATTTCACTGGACCACATTTAGCTTTGATTCTGTCACTTTCACCGTGGCATTGTTTCAACAACCATATGCAACATCAACATTTAGTTCCATCCAGAGCTGCATTCATTTTTTGCCAAGATCTTAATGAGGGGAGAGTCTGTAAACCACTCGAAAGTATTTTCCTGCACATCCCAAATACTTTCAATTGGGTGAAGGGTCAGGACTCTGTGGTGGCCATTTCATATGTGAAAATGATTCCTCATGCTCCCTGAACCACTCCTTCACAGTCTGAGCCCATGCCATTTTGGGGGGGGAAATTCCTTTGATGGGAACCTGGTCATTCAGTATATCCAGGTCATCAGCTGACTTCATTTTAAATTGCCATATATCATTGCTGAATCTCGACCAGACCAACTGAAGCAACCCCAGATCATAATACTGCACCATGTACCATGGGTGCATCACTTCATGTGCTATCCTCCTTAACCCAACATGCCCATTGCTCTGAAATAGGGCAGCTCTAGATTAGTCTGGCCACATGACCTTTTTCCATTGCTCCACAGTCCAATCTTTATGGCTCCTGGCAAACCGAAACCTTTTCCTTCCGATTAGCCTCACTAACAAGTGTTTTTCTTATGGCCACACAGATTTTTAGTCCAAATCTTGAGTTGTCGTCACATGGTGCAAGTGAAAATGCCCTTACTTTCACGATTAAATAAAACAGTTCTACTGTTTAAAAAAAACAAAAACAAAAAACACCTGTCAACTTCAAGCATTTAAGTAATCTCTGATCACGGTCAGTCAAGATTTGTTTGACCACCATTTTCTCTGCGAATTTGATGGCTCACCACTATCCTTCCAGGTTTTAATGTGTTGGACAGTTCTTAACCCAACTCCAGTAATTTCAGAAATCTTAGTTTTCTTTGCTCGATGCAGGCCAATGATTTGATCCTTCTGAAACGCAGTAAAATCTTGTGACCACGGGATACATCTTCGGACATGGTTGGTAAAGAAATGAGAAGCTACTCACTGCATCAATTAGGGTTAAAAGATTTGTCATCAGCTGAGAAACATTAAATCAATCATTGCAATATTTAGCAAATCCAAGCCTCTTTTGCTGGACATTGTATAATTTCTTTCCTCTTAAATCAGTGATGGATTATTTTTGATGGAAGATACTTTTTTATATCCAAGATGCGCCATATACATATATATATCCAAGATGCGCCAGCCCCAAACCCCCACCCAACTGTAAACACTCACTCCACTTAAGCCAGACAACGTTAAATGTGCTTATATTCCTCACAAAGAATCCGTAAACCACACAAAATAGTTTAATTTTATTAAAATGTTCTCTAATAAAAACCTGCAAGTGCTTATAGATTGCATAACCATGCACTGCTAGGTTACACGAATTATAATGAACAAAACTCAGAGCTAAACTCCAAAACATACAGTTACATGAATACTTACTCAGCATTGAAGCCATTAACATGCAAAATCCGCATCTGCTTGACAATAGTGCTCTTCCCAGACTCTCCCGCACCTATAGAGAGAGAGAGAGAGAGAACTTGCTCTTAATCAAAGATAGCTTACATTACAATGTTTATGATTTAAGAAAATGGGAACTCCTACATTTATGGGTCATTTTGAACCAACAAAATCAGCTTTACTGCTTTATACCTCGTTGTATAGATTTCACAACCATTTCTAACAGTTTTACAAAGAATGTGCTTCTATCACTCAACGTGTATGTGGGGACTTGTCACTATCTAGCAGTCTTTGGAGAAAAGCTAACGTCAGGCAATGCACAAGATGACACCGAACGCTTCATTCATTCATCGACAGATTCTAACTCGCAATTCTCGATCTCCCGACCAGGAAAAACAAAGAAAGAACCCCCCCAACTTGTAATTCCTACTCGGGATGGCCTCAACTCCAAGTTCAGTAAGTGACATTAATTTAACCTGGTCGTGCACCGCATCAGCAGTAACCAAAGTAGTTCTTAATGTTAAACGGGTTATGTGCCATCGACAAGAGACACTATTTGCTGTTAAATATAACATTTCTACAACCTATAACATGGCACTTCCCTGTAAATACTATTTTGCTTCGATGCTAACTGCATTTCATTGGCTTTGCACAATGACCAAGCTGAATCTAATCTAAAAATAAATAAATATACTATATAGATCACCGTTCTGAGAGGAACATGCACCACTCACAGTTAGGCCACTCATTTTTTATTTTCTGGTTGACGGATTTTTCAGGTCAAATTGTGTGATGTAGGGCGAAATAAGAAAAAAAATAAGGCTACAAGATTGAAAAAAATATTATTTTCTTTAAATGAAAAAAAATGTGTCGGAGGAAAAAATAATAATAATGCACTTAAAATTGTTGAAATTAATTAACCCTAAATATATGTA
>JAODLJ010000002.1:21269693-21284258 GCA_027576115.1 Cathorops melanopus
TCTCGCTAGTGACAGTACTCGAAGTGAAGGCGACTGCGTAAAAGAGGTGGAACCAGGAACAAGTAGCTCAAAGACTTTTGGACAAACGCGACACGTAAAAGCAGACTGGTTTGTTGTTTTTCCTTGGCTCCCTCAGACAAGTTTAGAGAGAACTGATGATATTGCTGCCTGTATAATGCTCTCAAAGTCTCCTTGATAAATCTAAGTGTAGAATTCATAAGAACATTTCAAAATTAACAATATGGTGTATAATCAAATATGATTCATATTACATGATAGTTTTTGTCATGTTTTATAACAGTTCAAATCATGTTGTGTTTCACTGTCTCAGACGCTTGTAAAACAGTATGATATTAATATCCTACATTGTATATTGAATAAAGATACTCAATTATCTTCATTTTGCTATATTTTTTAATTCAAAAGCCATTCTACAATAGGTAATATATTGGCTAAGATAAAATGAATTTGGCTAAAATTTCTATGTAGGCTTTAGCCAAATTGCCTAAAATTATTTTAGGCCTAGGGCGAGCCCAGTATGGGCTGGGCTCCACATCACTAGCACCGCTTTGATATTTTGTTCTGGAGAAGGCCCTGCCTACTGATAATTTAATTTGGATGGGATTACCAGTAACCAATACAAATGTTGTGGGAGTGGGCTTTTTAACCTTCATCCAGATATGAAGCTCATAGGACCTAGGGCTGGGCGATATGGCTGAAAAATATATCACGATAAAATGTTTCATTTCAGTCAATAATAATAATAATCGATTATTTAGTGACATTTTTAATACTTACTAGAAGAAAAAAGGTTGAATTCAGCCACTTTATTTATAGTTTCCACATCGTCTGCACAGCATTTCCCCACATAGTGACTTTACTTGGGCCAGTTTTCTGATATTCTGGCATACTTGATCAGAATAGAATATCAATGGTGCATTAAGCCAGAGTATGCTATTCTGCTCAGCATGCTAAAATGTCAGAACACTGGCCGCTCAGGAATATTAACAGCCGCCAAACTATATCTGGAGACCCATTTTAACAGATAAGTATCAAGAAAGGAAATGTCCTGTGAGCAATAGATAAATAATAAGTGAACATATTGTACTTCATCACTAAATGGAACTGTGCTGTACTGGACAGATTAGCCAAACAGCTGACCACATGAACAGAGCTTTCACGCTGTCGACGGTCTTAATCAGTATGCACGTTATAAGTTATCGTTAACGTTACCAAGACGACATGAAATGCTCGAGTCCAGTCAGCACATTCAGCTTTGTAATAGCGCCTTTTTCTAGCCCATTTAACTGATTATTAAAAGGACATTAATAGGTCTGTGTACCCTATCATTTTTTCCCTGTCAGTAACAGAAATAGACCATTTTTGTTTGTGTTTTGACATAAGAAAAAAAAAATCTTAAAAACAAAGAGAAAGAAACAGTTCTCTCAAGCCCATGGTTATTGTTGATGCACACGTGCGATTTACTGAGAGGCTCAAATCAGAGACGATTCCAATCCACAGGAGAGGAGCAAATTCCAAACCCTACATTAAGACCTGCAGAAAACACTATTTCCGGCTTTATGCGTTTAAATTAAATTATCAAACAATTTTCTTACTGCTATTGATGAAGTACATACAGTCATCATTTTATCACCCAGGTCTAGCAGGACCAAAGGGGAGGGAGAGGAAGACCCCCCCAATAAATAAATAAATAAATAAAACCCCACACACCCACCCACACCATAATAGGCACTGGCACAGGGCTGTATGACATGCTTACAGCAATCCATCATTATTAACTGCTATATCGAGGTTAGCATTGCTGTTTTAAAATTATTCATCCGTTTAGATTTTGGGAAACACTCCACTTCTCCTCAGTGATAGAAATCTCACTTCCAGACAGCAGTAAAACAACCACAGGATGAGAAAGTTTCTTGTGGACTGCATTTTCTACAAATCCGGATGTCTGCATCACGCAATCATAATTACGCTCCATTCCCAACAGGGCCTCCAAGCAGTTGAAGAGGCACTGGAGTAGAGAAGCGACACTGGCTCTTGTTTCTCTTTGGGTCAAACCAAAATTTCAGTAACAATCACAATGCATACAAGAAGCATCCATTTTTTGTTTTGTGACTCAGGAAGTGTTTAATATCCGAGGGAGGGTCACTGGTGTGGGTACTACGAGACCGAGTTTTTACCAACTCAGACACTTGCATAGAAAATCAGACATGGGTATTCAGTAAAATCAGCCCGGGGTGGGCGGGTGTGTGGCACCCACATTGATACAGCTGATTAGGATGGAGACAGTCACCCCAGGACCCCATATAAATGTAATGCAATACTATCTGGATAGGGCTTTAGTTCATTCGAAAATACAAAAATAACTGCACTAGCAAGAGGGACCGGACAGAATTCCTTTGGGAGTCACAGGGAGTGGAATTAAATAAGGCTTCAACTGAGTAAATAAATAAATAAAAATCAGGATTACACAAGTAGAATAATTCAAACTGAATAATGACAGTGTTTACGTGATGCATTCACTCAGCGAATTAAAGCTGTACATTACAATCTTCTGTTCTCCACTACTGAATATGAACCCCTCAATTGCTGCAACAACTTCTTTAACCTGGGTTGAGTGAGAAGGAAAGACTTGGTTAAAGCTGCGTTGAGGTACAAGTGTACGCATGTGCTGCACAGGCACATGTGGTATTAACGTCATATACACACACTATACACATATTTGCAATTTAACAAAGTTAGAGCTTACTTTGTTACACAGTCTAATGTATTGCTGATGAATCAAGCAAGAGCCTCATATCAAACAAAACAAGACATTGTTACAGCCCTCATGATCAGTCATTAGGCACGTAATGAGTCACCCAGTTCACAATTTCATTTGATGCACAATATTTTTGGAGGAAAAAAAAAAAAAAGCATTGCTTTATCAACTTAATCATGTTAAAAACAAATTTTTTTAAATAACTAACAATATTTACCCACATTTGTAAAGGCTGGAGTAAAATATAGACTACTAACAAAGACCCTTTTTATTAAAAATGAAAACGTTAAATAGGCCTTTTCTTAAACCTTTACAACCTCCATCTGCTTCATTTTTCTTTAGCTTTCAGCAGTTTGGAAAAGGATTTAACAAGAAATTGGAGCCATTTGTACAATTGCACAACAGCTCTTTCCCATTTTAGATTGTGTGTGTTCATGGCATTAGAGCTGTGTTACTTCCACCTATGGTGAAGTTTTGCATTCCATCTAGTGTGTGTGTTACTGCACAGCCTGAATCACAACTTATTTTATTGATTTGAATCGTCAAATTTTTATCACGACTTATTGTTGCACATTATTCGTTACATGCCAAATCAGTCATTTATCCAGGTATTGCATTAAACATGGTGTTCCATACACTTTAATGAAGCTGGAACACCGACTTAAAGTGAGAAATGCATAAACAGGAGACCGGTCCTGTTTTGGAGTTTACACTTTAATATTAAATAAATTTTTCCCCTCTTTGGTGCTTACCTTACAAAGTTCAACCACTGAGACAAACCTCTGTAAGAGACCTGGCAAGAAAAATCTCCACTTGTACAGACATTGGTGTTTCGCAGCACCAAGTCTTTGACACATTTCCTGTGACTCTGAGCTAAAATACTGCAGATCAATAAATTAGCACTGAGACAAATACGCCATGACGTGCTGTCGAGGGCTCCAATTTTGAAATGTATACTTGAGCATTTTATTAAGAATACATGCTCATTCACGCAATTATCCAACCAGCTAGTCATGTCACAGAAGTGCAATGCAGATATCATAAGAGCTTCAGTTAATATTCACATCAAACATCAGAATGTGGAAAAAATGGTCACCAGTGACCCATGGCATGGTTGGCACCAGGTGGATTGGGTGGACTGAGTATTTCAGAAACTACTGATCTCTTGGCATTTTCACACCCAACAGTCTCTAGAGTTTACACAGAGTGCTGCAAATATGGTGCATGTATAATTCTGAACTTGTCTTAATTTCAGAATACCCCCACCCAAAAAAAAAAATTTTTTACTTGTGCACCACATTCTTGTTTTCCTACTCAAGATGCATGTTGTACAATCGTTCTGAAATAGAAAGAGAACAGTTCAAAGAAAATCAATGAAAGGCCAATATTGCCATAACATTCATGTCCCTGCATGTAAACTTCTGACCACAATTGTCAAATGTTTAATACTTCTGATTGGGACTTCTGGTGCCAATTTGCTGGTCGGTGTTGTGTTCTGGTTAATCCAGTGAGCCGTTAGCAGTTGCGTTCTGTGCCAATGTCACAGGAGGACCTTCATGTTATCTAGAGACCCGGTGACCCAGCTTTGACAGCCAATACTAGAAGTAGTCGATGGATGATTTTCTGCAACAACGGGCTTCAAGTCCTACAATGAAACAAAAACGAGCAACGTTCGTTGCACTGGCAGATAAAAAACGCCAGTGGATGAGTGGGGACCCCCAAACAACAAATCTGCATCCCATGTGCATCCTTCTCTGGTACAGTGTTTGCTCTCCCTTATTTCTGAAGTGGGATGTGATTTGCTGCTCAGAACAGACGGCGTGCTCCCACTGGCCAGCAAATGGCACGGCAACCAACCATAGGCCTTGTTTTATGCTCCAGCCAAATTCAGCTGTAGCAAGAGAATAAAGGTTGGCCTCCGCAACCAAATTAGCATCTGTACATATGCCAAGACAGCCACTGAGGACTTCCCATTTGAGGATGCTGCAGAACTTTTCATGCAACCTCATCTGAGGTGTGTGTGAAATCTCTAATCAGAGATATCCAGAAACACCAGCTACTGGTGGTTTTCTCTGGCTCCACAGCGCCAGAAAAAAAAAAAAATGTTCAAGTGATTTACAGTGCCTCCCCTGCCCATAATTTGCTGCAAATCCAATTATTTCACCACAAAATTGTCTTCGATTCATGACCAGGAGCGACGCCATATTTGTTGATTGAGTCCCTCACTCCGATTGGCTGAGCCGGATCATGTGACCACGCTGTAGTGCATGTACTGTAGTTAAATTATGCTACAGAGCCAGGCAGCATACTACAGAGGGTAACTGAGAAAGCCAAGCGCGCGCACACACCCCTAGAAGGAAGTTTCACACACATTTTGCAAGTATTTTACAGGGAAATGGTTACTAATTTATTAACTGAGAGTGTACCAGAAGGCATGTAAATTTCAAAATTTCTGGGGGTGGTCATGCCCCCCCCCCAGCATTAGCAGCCTACTTTTTTTTTTTTAAAGCCAACTTCTTCAGATTTTCTGGAAAACCCTGTAATGTTTACACACGCTCAATATGTACATTGAAAGGTTAGCTTCTGTGGTTGGGACAGCCATTACCAATTTACCAAACCATGCTAAACAGGACTGAGCATTACAAACTCAGATACAAAGGTGACATGTGCAATAAAATGGCAGAAAATAAGGAATTTTCTTGAAACGATTCGAGTTGACTGATTCCTTTTCCAGAAATTCACTACCTGAAACACGACTGCTTTTTCATGCCAAAATTGCACCAGAAGGCCCCAAATTTGGTTCAATATTGAAATTTTCCTGGGGGAGCATACCCCCAGCAGTTCTTTACTCGGCCCTCAGAGACCCTTCTCAATTTCTGGAAAATACCGTGAGGACACTTCTAACACAGTTAGATTGGCATTTAACAGGAGATTAACAATTCTCACTGTTCATTCCTAAAAACAAAAGGTCACAAGAATCTCTTCTCGTTCATGACTGTCCAGTGGCATTCAACATCATATTAAAGAGAAATCCAGAGCAGATGTAGTGAAAGACAGCAACATGCTGTACCCAAAGTCCCAGAATGGAATGCAGCTGTAAACCAAGCTATGCTCACTAACTTGACTAGTTAGCAATTTTTTAGATGGCAAGCTCGATGCTGTTGATGGTGGTATGGAACATGAAGGTTGACTCCTGGGAAGCTGATCAGTTTGTACAGAGAATTTGCCAGATTAAAGTGCTGCTGCTGCACTGGTCGCTTTAAGTGCATATGCAACAAGAGCTAATTCTGCATTCGGCTAAAACTCAACTTAACACAAGAAAAAAAAAAGACTACAGTACTATGCTTTATCATCAACGCTGATCACATAGGGTGCGATCACTACTTCACTAATTTTAGCTGCATAGCTTGCTGCAAACAAAAAACATGCTTTCACGGAGAGGACAACATTCCACCCCGCCAATGTTGTAAATCAAACTCATGGAAGTTGTTTTAATTCTGATTTCCAATGTTCTACTTCTGGGACCAACAAAATTCCCCACTTCTGTCATTAACAGCAGGTAGCTGAATGGTATTGTGGGTAGGAAACTTGACTAAAATGAACATATGTAGATGAACAACTTGCAAACCTAAAAATTCAAATCAAAATTTCACTACATTATAAACCTTATGCACAGCTGAATACACGTGAATTACGACTCGTGTGCAACTCATTCAGGATGGGTTTTTCCCTTTAAGATGCCAAGAATACCAGTTTCACCAAGTAGTCAGATCTGTCTAAGATTTGAGATTTTTCAATGACACCTGTCGTGTTGCAATGGAGAAAAAGTAATGCTAACAGAAGTTGTGAATGTCTGTATGGCCACTTTATATGGTCAAATAAAGCGAGTCAAACAAGTTTGCTAATCCAGCGGTATATATTTAGAGCACGTGTTGCATAAAAGACCACAGCAGTTAACACAGGAGCACATTACAACTAGCACAATCACCTTGTCAGTGAGGCTCTAACTTATCTACTCGTCCATTTCTTTTAAACAAAATATATGAAGGAAAAAAAAAAACCACGAACAAAACAAAAACACACCAATCAGACATTTTAAACAATAGCACAAGACTTGCTGCCATTGTGTTCTGTTACGGGAAATGGAGTGCTCGTTGATTTCTCTGTCAAATACTTGAGCTGTCAATATGCCCAAAGCAGCTCGTCCACGTTTTCTGCAATCAAATAAGTTCTCTACAGGAAAGCAGCTTTCTATGGTTGACCCACCCATGATCATGTTACGTTGCCCAGCAGCCAGTGACACAAAAGAGGTCTGACAAAAAGGGGTGTGAAAATAGAAATGAACGTCATTAGTTGCGCTCTAATTTTGTTACAATACTTAAGTGTCAATGCCTATGCTCACCACAATCTGGTGTCTGGAGCATGATTCTCATTAAAAGATTTTTTTTCAGCTGTTAATTACACTTTTTTTTAATATAAAAAAAAAAAAAAAAACCCACACAAAACCCACTTTAATCTCATCTGCCTGCCTACATAATCCGACAGGTGGAGAGACATGTCTTCTTGCACAAAGCCTCACTACTTGGTCATTTTCACCACAAATAAAAGTTCTCATGTACAATTTGATCAATATTTTGTTCATTCTTTCTTCAGTAATCATCTTTCCTGGTCAGAGTTACAATAGCTCTGGAGTCCAGGATCATTTGAAAAGCATGTTTTTTTTTGGTGCTTTGCATCTACATTAAATGAAATTTACCCCTTTCAGACACAAGGGGAAAAAAAAAAAAAAGCTACAGAACTTCACGTGTACAACTGTACGTTATGTCCAAAAGGTATACGTCATGGAATATATGCTGTAATACTGATTGAGCGCTGTTGCTGATGTACCACTAAAAAGTAATAAAATCCTGAATCAAACGTAAACAGGAGGAATTCTCAAACTTTTTGTCACCTTTAATTGCGAAATAATTTCCATCTTTCAGTATAGATTTATTGTTATGGTCATAATCAAGCTATTCAAATGGGTTCAAGAACAATAATAATAAAGCTCAATATTTGTGTAATACAGCTTCCTCCCCCCCCAAAAAAAATCTTCCAATCACAGAACACAGTTGTATTAAAAAATTAGATTCATGTTAAGCTTTGTTTGTTTTACTGTGAGGTTTAGGACTGATGAGGAATCAAAAATATAACCCTGATGACAGACTGACCCCTCCAACCAACATTCGAAATGAAACCATGGATCTCAAAGCCTGGTCTAACCCTATTCACGAGTACTACATGAACCAAATGGTACGAGTTATGAGAGATGATATTTTGCACCTCACCTCTGGAACACATTAGATCTTGTGACTCTCTCTCTCTCTCTCTTCAAATCAACTTAAGATTCATCTATTTAGATCTTCATACGAGTACCCCTTATTGCTCATTCATATGTATTTACACATTGTATATTTAGCACTCAGAACTCTTGCTATGACAGCTTTATTAGTATTTCTGTTACAGTTACAAAGCATTACATACCGACATGTTTTGCAAATCTAGGAGTATAGAAACTAACCTGTGCACCAAGATTACCAGAATAATAAAAAAACACCCACGTCAACAAGCTTAAACAAGTCCATCTGAAAACTGCTTGTAAACAACTAGGCGCTGGTCATCCCAGTTCAGTCAGCTAATCCACACAGACACAGGAAATGACGTTTTATATAAAAACGCTCCACTTTCTTCGACGCAAGAGTTAGAAAATTTGACAGCTTATCCAAACAGTGGATACAGTTTTGAGCTGCATGCTATGCCAGCTGTCCAAAGAAGTTTTGTTTACGTATAATAAACTTGCAATCCCTGTCAAAGAGACACCAAGCGCAGCTGTGGGGCGAGAAGAGACATCTGAATTAAATAATGAAGGCCTCAAACTGGTTTGGACGATTTGGAGTCGGGCCTAAACGGCGCGGATATTTCTAGTACACAGAGTGAGAGCGACACAGGCCTGTGGAACCAGCGCCACTTACATCTTACCAGTTTAACCAGAACACACCCACATGCCGATACATGTCGCACGTTTCCGCTCGGGCTGGCCACTAACGCTATTCAAATGTCACCACTATGATCTTCTCTCTCTCACACACACACACACTGCTGTGACATAATGAAGGCGTGACAGCAGCATTCCTCCTCTAAAAAGTCACTTTCAAGTGCTAATTTAGCTAGCAGCTAACTCAGCTTCATGCTACAACTTCAGACATGGCAGAGTCAAAGCTGTGTTTTCACAAAGCTCGGAAGAAAACAAGAGCGAATTCGTTCTGAAATGCAAAACAGACGCTTCCATTTTTCGAGGCCTTCAATTAAAAAAAAAAAAAAAAACAGCAAACAAAAACAAGCGTTTCCCGTTTTGAAACTCACCTAAAAGTAGCAGTCTGTGCGTGGCCCTGTAGATCTGTTTGTCTTTCTGAAGCTGTTTCTCGATTTTCTTGTTTGCTTCCCGTTGCGCCTTCTCTTCGTTCCTCTGATCCTCGGTCTTGCTGTTGCCCAAGCAGCCCATCTTTCCCGTGAAAGAGGAGGTCCAGGGGAAATGTGATGGCAAAAAAAATAAATAAAACAATTAAAAAAAAAAAACCCCACGAACAAGCTTATTCTATTTGGGCTCGATCCACGAAATGACTCTCAGTGCCGAGGACATGTAGACTACACATCTTTAACGTGGTCGCAATTATGATTCTGATGTAACCTATAGCCTGCCTCAGTGACCATTTCAGCCATGACATTGATGTATGACTAACGAGTTCATTATGCGTGTTTTCATAGCACTGGGTTTAAAAAAAAAAGTCGATTTTTTTTAAGAGAGATCGGACACAAATGATCGCTCGATGTACAAGCTAATGCTTACGTCCTAGATAGCTAAAGCAGCTTAATATCCATCCATTGATTACTTGAGGCCTCCACCCTCAACTTTCCAACGAAGAGCTGAAGAAAAGACGAGTTCATGTCACGAAACGGATTTACCCAACGTACTGGTTGAAAAAAACAACTCGTTTCGATTTCTTCGAACACACTGAAACACATACACACGGGTCTTGTTTGATTTTAACCATTTCAGCTTAGCAAGGCCCTCGTTTCCTACTTGTAGCCCTGATCCACGCAGAGGCAGCCGTGTAGCCTAGCTAACTGGCTAGCAAACCCAACGAAAATTCTCCGAGCTACAGCTATTTTTTTTTTTTTTTTTTACCCCCGTCTCGTTCGTTTTTACACTCGGACACCAAATCTCAAACCAGGTCCTGTGTTTTGAAGCAGCCGTAGATCCGTGTATTCGCGTTTGTCTGTGAAAATAAGTCAATTTTTCTTCATTTCGCCCGTTTCTGTGATGGCTGCTGCCCCCCCTCCTCCTCCTCCGATCCAAGGGGCCTTCGTTAGTTTAGCTTCTCCTGAGATTCAGCGTATGTCCGTCCTTTCGCTTCGAAAGCTCCCTTCGACTGAACAGAAACAAACCCAAAACAGTAGCGCTCACAATCCCAACACGCTAAAACGACCAAACGAGAGAAACCGATCAGCTTTTCCACATTTCTGGCGGCGGTTTAACCTCGGCGCTGACAGCCTCAGCTTCGGGTCCAGCGTTCGGAGCTGCACCTCTCACGCACGTGCAGAAGGCCGGTGAGAGTGAGCCGCGCGCTCTCACATTCCTCCACGGTGTTTGCGCGAGTCCCTCGCCGAACTGCTGGATGTGTGAGAGTGATCCATAAAAGGCTTTATTTTTAACGTTAATTCTTCCCCCCGTCTGTCTCTGTCCGAGAACAGGGCAAAGCAATCTTAGCCAGCACTGAAGAGGTGGGGTGGGGCAAACAGGCTCTCACGGTTCAGAACGGAGCAGATCACATGACCCTCCGGAACGTCAGCGTCGCTGAAATCGCGCGGAAGAAGAAGAAGCACGAGCGCCCTCTTTGAGCAGAACGAGCGCGGCTTCCTTCACATGCTCCCATTTGCTAAATCGTAATTTAAGCTCGAGAATCTAGAAAGCAGGAGGGAGGGAGCGAGCGGTCTCTCTACCTTCACACGAGCAACAGTCAAGTCGCTCGATTCTCTTCAGGGTGTATAGCGACCTCTATCGTCGCCTAAAGGCGTGCACTGTCCAGCGTGGTTTTTGATTACTCTGTGAAACGGAAGTAGCCAAAAAGTCTACGACCCACTATGCGATTAATACACGTTTTATTTTACGTGTACTTACTTTTGATTTACATGTCACATGCAAGGTCTAGCACTAAATTTATTGCCAGATCAGAAGCTTTGAATCCAAATGAGTCGAAAAATAAGTTAATTACTCGAAGCTTTGTTTAACACACTGCACGTTAGCGGCCCCTAATGGTAAATAAAAAAATAGCAGAGGCCAAATACATAGGTTTTTGTTGTGTTCACGGTGGTGTAGTGGTTAGTGCTGTCGCCTCGCAGCAAGAAGGTCCAGGTTCGAGCCCTGTGGCTGATGACGGCCTTTCTGTGTGGAGTTTGCATGTTCTCCCTGTGTCTGCGTGGGTTTCCTCTGGGTGCTCTGGTTTCTCCCACAGTCCAAAGCTATGTGTCAGCCCTGTGATGACCTGGTGACTTGTCCAGGGTGTACCCTGCCCTTTGCCTGTAGTCAGCTGGGATAGGCTCCTGTGACCCTGTAAGAACAGGATAAAGTGGCTAGAGATAATGAGATATATATATATATATATATATATAGAGAGAGAGAGAGAGGCCTTGGTCAGTATTTTCAAGACCTTGGTCACGGTACTTCACGATACACACCAACCTTAGGCTGGTAAATAATATATATTTTTTCTTTACCAAATTCTAACAGAAAATGAGAGTGCCCGAAAGGGAAACCATATTTAGAACAAGCTCGTTTTTGGCTTTCTCCTGAAATGCTTTCTTTTATTTCGTCTTCATCAGGGTAGTAAAACTTGCTTTCACTGTGAACACTGTCATTATCACTATCCAGACTGTAAAATTAATGCTATTATACTGAGAAATGCGAAAATAAATGTTGACAAAAAATTGCTACTATGATTGTTGTTGTTGTGAACGAGCGAGTCGCCAAAGGTCCGTAACCGGGTCCAGATCATAGGATTCCGGACCACGAAAAAAATAAATATGACTTATTTCTGTTGAAAGCGTGTCATGTTAATTATTAACTGTGTTTTTTAACATATGTAAAAACAGAGTATATTTTGCTTATTTGACTAATAAATAAACATGCTTGTGTGACAGTAGGATATGGGGAGTTTAAGGATTTTTATTTAATAAAAGTATTTGTTCAACAGTCTTGGGGCTCAATCTGTTCCTTTCCTTATTAGCAATCTCCCCTGCCTTTAAAAAAATGATCACATGGAACGGAGGGGGCTGGAATGCATTAAAAACTGCAGTGATAATTGATAAAGACTGGATTTTTTTTTTGTAATGCCCAGTACTGCAGTGGATCCTCAGGTCTGGGTTACTGAAGTAGTGCTGAACCTCAACAGTAACACTTTCATAAAACTAAATCATTCAATACTATGTGTACAAAAATGTGACATACTGGCTTGAACTGGGGTGGCACAGTGGTGTAGTGGATACCACTGTCGCATCACAGCAAGAAGGTCCTGGGTTCGAGCCCAGTGGCTGGTGACGGCCTTTCTGTGTGGAGTTTGTATGTTCGGTCTGTGTGGGTTTCCTCTGAGTGCTCTGGTTTCTCCCAAAGGCTAATTGGTGGCTCTAAATTGACCACAGGTGTGAATGGTTGTCTGTGTCAGCCCTACGGTGACCTTGCAACTTGTCTAGGATGTACCCTGCCTCTTGCCCATAGTTAGCTGGGATAGGCTCCAGCTTGCCTCTGACCCTGTAGGACAGGTTAAGTGGCTACAGATAATGGATGGCTTGAACCAGTTTTAACTGCTTTTGAACCACTGATGACACAGGTCATGTGGGTGCATATAGAACATAGCTTTGGTGGTCACTGAATCACATGACTTAAGCCAATATGTTGTAGAAAATGGGATGCCTCAGGGGAGTGTAATCAGTCCAACTTTATTTTCTATTATGATTAATGATATATTTTTAAATGTTCCAGTAGATATTTGGAGATCACTGTTTGTGGATGATGGAGCACTGTGGAAAAGAGAAATATTGAACACATTGTTATGGAAATGCAAGATGGACTAAATCTAGTTGAGAAATTGAGGACAGTATGGGGATTGAAACTTTCAGTGGAAAAAAACAAAAAACATGTTCTTTACAAAAAAGAAACTCGTGGAATACAAGGTAAAACTATATGGAAATGAACTGGAGAAAGTTGAAAGTTTTCAGTTTTTGGCAGTTTATTTTGATCAGAGACTAACATGGAGGGAACATATCAGATATGTTGTTAATAAAGGCAAGAAAATTATAAATGCTAGGAGATGTCTTGCAGGATTGGAATGAGGAGCTGATCTGGTATCTCTGAAATATATTTATGTAGCCTTAATGAGATCAAGATTAGACTTCAGAAGTATTGCATATGGATCAGCAGCAAAATGTGTGATAGCAAAATTAGATATTATTTAAGCTCAGGCTCTAAGGGTGTGTCTAGGAGCAGTTAGAACCTCCCCGGTATGTGCATTCCAAATTGAAGCAGGTGAAATGCCTTTATTATTATGTTGGAAACAACAAGCGGCCAACTATTGGCTCAATCTAAGGGGACATGGAGAAAGCCATCCAACAAAAAAGGTTCTGCAATCATGCTGGGAGAAGGAGAGGACACAAAAAGAGAGCTTTGGCTGGACAGGAGCTAAAAATAGCTAAAGCTAAAGATTTGGGAGTGTATGACAAAGAGATTTGTTCAACAGTGGTGTGGCCTGTTAGACCTATCTGGATGTTAGAAAATCCTTGTATAGATATGGAAATATTGAGGATTAAGCTCACAGGATTTGCAAACAGATGCAACAGGTTCTGCAATTGCTGTGCCCAGTTACCATATGGAAATTAGTAAGAGAACTTTGGATGGTTTGAGTGTATATACGGTGGAATTGTTTGCCATATTGTTGGCATTAGAAGGGACTGAACAGGTAGACTGGATAAATATATTAATATATAGTGATTCTATGTCAGCACTTACAAGCATTAAGACAGGTTCAACCAGAAATCATCAAGAGCTGCTTTATGAAATCTTGTTTACCAATTCAAGATTGGTTAATCAAGGGAAAAATATTACATTCATCTGGGTCCCAGCTCATATAGGCACCCAGGGGAATGAGAGAGTGGGCAAACTTGCAAAAGAAGCACTCAAAAAAGAAACTGTTGAAGTGAGCATCAAATTATCAAAATCAGAGGGGAAAAGCATAGTGTGGAGAAAGGTAAATCAACAGTGGCAGCAGTTATGGGATAACGAAACAAAAGGGAGACATTTGCACTCAATACAAAATAAAGTAGATATGTTGAGAAGCAGGAGGGTCAAACCAGAAAGAGCAAATAATAATAAGCAGACTGAGGATTGGACACAGCAACCTTAACAGTACACTTAACATCATGGGAAAACATCCAATGGGTCTCTGTGATCAATGCCATGAAGCTGAGACAGTTGAGCATATCCTCACATCATGCAATAAATTTAGATTTGAGAGGCAAACAATGATGACAGAGCTACAGAAAATAGGACAGGTAGAGGACAATATTAAAAGCATATTAAAGTATGGAGATACTGCCAAGGGGAGGAAATGGTTACAGTGTCTTGCAAAAGTATTCATCCCCCTTGATGTTTGTCCTGTTTTGTCGCATTACAAGCTGGAATTAAAATGGATTTTTGG
>JAODLJ010000002.1:21292203-21302912 GCA_027576115.1 Cathorops melanopus
TTTAAGTTCGTGGTTGTAAGGTGGAAAAATGTGAAAAAGTTCAAGGGGTATGAATACTTTTGCAAGGCACTGTAATGGCAGCTTCCAGCATTCTAGCATTATATGTTATGTGTTTTGCTTTCCTATTTATTTAAGTCACAAATTAATATATTACACCAGGAGCATTGCTAGTATCTGAAGGTATCAGAGGTGTAGCCCAGACCTCATCTAAATGGGCTTCGGGGGCATCTACCTCAGGAGAGATTAAAAAAAAAAAAAAAGCAACTAAAGACACCACTGTTTTAAAATCTGGCCAAAAAAAGTCACACACTCTTGGACTGCCTTTATCTTTGATTACAGAATGCGTTCACCGTGGCATTGTTTCAACAATCTTATGCAACATCACAACATTTATTTTTTTTGACAGAGGCTTTATCTTGTTTGACAGACCCCCAGGTGGCATGGTGGTGTAGTGGTTAGTGCTGTTGCCTCACAGCAAGAAGGTTCTGGGGGACAAATTTCAGTATACTTGAGTGTGCATGTGACAAATAAAGATTTCATCTTATTATTATTTACCGGTACATCCAGAGTTGCATTCATTTTTCACCCAGATCTTATATTGACAATGGGAGAACCAAACCACTTCATAAAGTCTTACCTGGTCATTCAGTACATTCAGGTAGTCAGCTAACTATATTTTATTGTCACATAACAATGCTGAGCCTAGACCTGACCAACTGAAGCAACTACAGAACATAACACTACCTCCAGAGGCTTGTACAGTGGCCATTATACATTTTATTTTATTTATTTTATTTGATCTGTATTTAACCAGGTAAAATCAGTTGAGAACCAGTTCTCATTTACAGTGATGACCTGGCCAAGAGGCCTCAGCAAGAGAACAAACAAACACTGTCCACACAAAATGACACATACAGTGCAAATACAGTACAATACTATGCAATATTCATACAATGACAGACCGAAGAAAAAAGTAATTAGCAAGTACAACAGTCAACAATAATTTTTTGCCTTTTTTTTTTAAAGACATTAACTGATATGGAAACTGTGAGTTTGAATGTGTTTTGTGATGAATTCCAATCATTTGCAGTAGCAAAATGGGAGAAATTATGGCCAAAAACAGTATGGACTTTTAGAATAGTAAGCATAATAAAATTGCTGGATCTTGAGCGATATTTGCTATCAGAAATATGCAGTATCATCCGACTGGAAGTGTGCTAGTCAGCTCTGCAGAGTCTGCTTTCTGTGCCTGGGTCCCTAAGGTTTGCTTCTCAAGGTCAGGCATTCCCTTTCAAAGTCCTAAATTTTGGAATAGGTATTGTCAGCTCTTGTGGCTACAAGCATTAAGACGCTACTATTTTTGCTACTACTACTACTACCTGTGCATCACCATGCAGCTTTTCCAGATTTTAGATGGTTAACATCAGCCTTGCCAATGGTGTGAACGTAGTGGTCATCTCTGAGCATGTTTCAGGGCAATACTAGGGTGAGTCCTGTTGTCAGGACTATTGGCAGATTATTCAGGTAACTGTCCAGGTATGTAACTGTGGTTCCATTAACCATGTATAAACACCATAAATAACTGTCACATTATCATTCTTGGGCTTGCAGAGCTACCGTAATCCTAATTGAAACATTTCATTAGTAAGGTAAAATATACAGATTTGATTTGGATACAACACCATCAGCAATGCATTTTGCATTCTCTTAAAACTTCAGTAGGGCCACAACAGGTAAACACTCAGTGGTATACAGTACCTAGCCACAGCATATAGACTAAGACAATTGCATCGTTTTCTAATTAAAATGCAAACAAAAAAATCATGAAATATGTCTGTTATCAATATATAGTGAAGCTGTTAATTGAAAGAATTGTCAAATGACAAATTATGAACATGACAAAATAAACCCAAATTAAATAAATAAAAATTTTTCTTTTGTTTTCTTTATTAGTGTAGATAAACCCTAAACTATTGTATCTACCTAAACTATCCACCAATCTGACCTGCCTGTTCCTCTCTTTCTAGGACAAGATTGGCCTGGGTTCCTGAAGGAGCTGCCTGCTACCAGAAGGACGAGGTGATGATAAACACCCCAGAGGCTAGTGGACTGCACCCCACTGCTCTGACTGGCTGGGGAGCATGAGGATGCTGAGGCCTGTGCTGTTGAAGGTGAGTTGCACACCACCTCTAACTCACTCTCATGTGTGTCTAAGCAGGTGACACATGAAGGAAATTTCAGGCAAGACCCGAAGCAGGAGGAACACCTCAAAAACTACTGGGGGCAGGTGCACCTAGTGGAAGGGAAGGACCAACAGCTGGGACAGCCTGTGCCCAGTTCTAACTTCCTGGTCTGCTGAGGCCTCCTGTACTACCACATAGAATGGCAAGGCCAAGAGGTGGACCTGCTGGTCATCCCCCACTCTAAGGTAGACCTTGTTATGCACCTGTCCCACTTCAACCCTTTGTGCAGCCACTTAGCAGGCCAGAATACCTTGGGAAAGGTCAGAGACCACTTCCTCTGGTAGGGGATGAATGCAGAAATCAAGAACTTTTGTCAATGCTGCCCCTGTTGCCAGCACACCACCCTGATGAGACATGCACTTGCCCTGCTTCTGCCTTTGCCCACCATCAACATTCCCTTCAAGAGAGTGTGCATGAATCTGGTGGGTCTCCTTTTCAAGGTGGACTGGAGTCATGAACACATTCTTGTCATCATGGACTACACCACCTGTTACCCTAAGGCAGTTCCCCTGCAGAAGTCCACCTCCAAAAAACATCGCCCGGGAACTGGTTGTGCTGTTCTCCCATGTGGGACTCCTGAATGATCTGCTCATGGACCAAGGTATATCAGTCATCTCTAAGCTCATGTCAGATGTGTATGGGCTGTTGTAGGTGAAGCAGAGCTACACATCTGTCTACCACCCCCAGATGGATGGTCTGGTTGAGAGGTTCAGTCAGACCCTAAAGAAGATACTGAGGCATATGGTGGATGAAAACACCTGGAACTGGGACCTCCTTCTCCCATATGTTCTATTTGCCATTAGGGAAACTCCTCAACCCTTTATGGGCTTCATCTGTAGAACTCCTCTTTGGGAGAAGGCCCTGGGGCTTTCTGGAGATAGACAAAGAAGCCTGGCAAGTGCAGATTTCACCCTTCCACACCACCATCGAACACGTAAGAGTTCCCAACCCTCAAGGCAGGACTGAATTGAGAAGGTGGCCCCCACTGTGCACCAGCCTGTGCTCTCTGCCCAGGCTGAGCAGAACCTCCTCTACAACCATTCTGTGGAGCCCTGGGAGTTCCAGCCTGGCAACCATATCCTTCTTCTCATCCCCACTGCCAATTGCAAGTTCCTGGCCCAGTGGCAGAGCCTGGTCACTGAAGTGGAGAGACTGGGACCAGTGAACTACCACCTGCAACTGCCGGGTAAGTGAAAAACCACACAAATTTACCATGTCAATCTGTTAAAATGCTGGATCGAACCACTTCCACTGCTCTCGGCTCAGGTCTCTCTGTCCACAGAACCACTGGAGCATGCCCTGGTCCACCAGAGACAAATCCTATCTGGGCACTAGTGCCAAGAACTAGGAGAACTCTTGGATCAGTTCTTGGATGCCTTTGCAACAGAACCAGGGAGGATCCACCTGATCCAGCATGACATTAAGGCCCCCTGGGGTGGTACTCTGTTAATGCCCCAGCATATCCCAGAGGCCTGCCATCGTGTGACTGAGGATGAAGTGGCTTGAAAACTGTGCACTGACAATATCGAGGAGTCTACCAGCCCCTGGTTGAGCCCCATCATAGCAGTGATCAAGTCCAATGCATGTCTGAGACTTTGCAATGACTTCAGGAAGCTCACTGCAGTCTCAGACTTCGATAGCTACCCTCTGCCCAGAGTGGATGACCTGGTTGACAGGTTGGGACGAGCCCGCTTCATCTCAATACTGGACCTCAAGGGCTACTGGCAGGTGATGCTGACACCCTGGGCCTGAACAAAGACTGCCTTCACCATGGCATCAGGCCACTGGTGAGTGGCTTAGTGGTTAGCATGTCCGCCTCTCGATCGGGAGATCGCGAGTTCTACTCATGGTAGGGTCATACCAAAGACCATCATAAAAATGGTGCCTACTACCATCTGGCAAGGTATGCTGCAATACAGATGTGAGTGGGGAGTCAAACTCTCGCGGTTACCAGAGGACTAGCCCCCCCACTGTAACCCTAGCTATGTAATATAGGCAAGAGGCCAAGGGCTATGAAATGGAGAATGGCGCTGCCAAATGTGCCATGAATAGTGCGGGAAGGACTTTGACTATAATTTTGCCTGCTGTGTTTTTGGAACTTGTTATTGTGACTCTGACTTGGGACTTTGCTATTCTTTCTGGCACTTGGATTATGTTTTTGGATTACATTATTGGATTACAATTTTGCCTGCCATGTTTTTGGGACTTGTTGCCAGGACTCTGATTGGGGACTTTGTTATTTTTTCCGGCTCCATTTTTTTCTCCCTGGGATTATTATCCTCAGTCACTCTGCTCTCACGCCATCTTCCTGGATTTCACTGTGAGAGTGTTGGACTGTGCTGCTGTGCCTGCCACCTACCTGTCCTCCTCATGAGCTCACTCATCAGGTACGCTTCTGTTCATTCCCTGTAGTTGCATATTGTGTACTTTCTGTTTCTGTGGCCTTTGGGTTGTGACAGAATTTATCCACCACACTATGGACCCAGCAGACTATGACGCACTTAAATCTGCATTGGCTCAGCAGGGCTCTGTTCTCGGTTATCCTCAACAAGAGATCATAGCTGTTTGTCAGAGCATATTCTCCATCACAGATACCTTACAAAGACTCACCTCACAGATGGAGAGCCTTCAGGCTTCAATCACGGGCCAACCAGTGCCAGCTCTAACTAGCCAACCGACTGCTCTGGCCTTACCTGCCCTCCGTGAGCCTCGCCTACCCGCTCCACAGTTGTATGATGGTGCACCTAGGACTTGCCGTTCATTCTTCTCACAGTGCGCCATGGAACTTCAGGCATCTGCCTTCCCATCTGAGAGTCCCTGAGTAGCTTATGTCATCACACTTTTAACAGAAAAGGCATGGGAATGGGGAATAGCTGTTTGGGATGCCAGAACATCCTGCTGCTTGAGTTTCAAAGAGTTCTCTGAGGACTATTCTCCATTATTGACCATTCTCGCAAGGACAGGGAGGTAGTGAGACAGCTGATGGTGCTGAAGCAAGGTGCCTGCTCTGTTCATGATTATCCCATTGAGTTCCGGACTCTTGCTGCAGCAGTTGACTGGAATGTGAGTGCCTTGTATGATACCTTCTTTCATGGATTAAATCACACCATCCTGATTGCACCTCATGATCTTCCTGACACCCTGGATGGATTGGTAGACCTGGCCAGTCAGATGGACACACACCTTCTGCTGTGCAACCAGAGAAGGGACTGGAAATTAAGCTGAAGGGCCGAACTCAGGACCATCACCCCTCCATCGGAAGGTGCCACCCCCGTTGAGTTGGAGCCCATGCAATCAGGTAGAACCTGGGTAATTCCCAAGGAAAGAAGATGCCATCAAGAAACTAGTTCTTGTTTTTATTTTGAACAGTCTGGACATTTCATCTCTCGCTGTCAGTAAAAGGCTGCCTACCAGTAGATGTACGAATACAAGTGGGCATTTTTACAAACACTTCCCCTGCTGTTAGGTCAACATTGACTGTTGAGATTTCATTCCAGAACAAGGTCCAGTCTATTCAAGCCCTCATTGATTCTGGTGCTGATCAGAGCTTTATCAAGACATCCTGGGCGGAAGAATTGGACATCCCCTTGCATCAGCTAGCTTGCTCCCTTGTCACCAGAGCTTTGAATGGGGCTGAACTCAGCCCCATTTCCTGTGTCTCTGATCCTGTTACTTTGAAGGTTTCTGGCAATCACGTTGAGTCAATTTTGTTCTATGCCATGAATGACTCCCTTGAGTTTACTGTCCTTGGTCTTCCCTGGTTACACCTCTACAATCCCCACATTAACTGGATCGATGGGACCATCCTCTCTTGGAGTACTTGCTGCCTGGCCTCCTGCCTATTGTCTGCTCAGACTCCCCTGGCCCCTCTTGTCACCAGTCCTGATGAAACTATTGATCTTTCTAATGTGCCCCTCAAATATCTGGACCTTCATTTGGTGTTCAACCAGGCTTGTGCCACCTTGCTCCCTCCTCACTGACCCTATGATTGCACCATAGAACTGTTACCTGGAACCACACCTCCCAGGGGTTGCATCTACTCTCTTTCCCCCTTGGAGTGGGAGGCCATGGATAAATACATCTTGGAGTCTCTAGTGGCTGGTATCATTCACCAATCATCCTCTCCAGCTGGAGCAGGGTTCTTTGTGGAAAAGAAAGACAAGTTCCTCAGGCCCTGCATTGACTATTGAGGACTTAACGCTATCACTGTCAGGAATCATTATCCTCTACCACTCATGTCCACAGCCTTTGAATTACTTCAGGGGGCTCAGTTTTTTTTTACCAAGCTGGACCTCCGCAATGCTTACCACTGAGTATGAGTAAGAGAAGGAGATGAATGGAAGACGGCGTTTAACACTCCTACGGGCCACTACAAATATCTGGTTCTTCCGCTTGGCCTCACTAATGCTCCTTCTGTCTTTCAAGCCCTGATCAACAGTGTCTTGCGAGATTTCATTAACCAGTTTGTCTCTGTTTACCTCAATGATAGCCTCATCTTCTCTCCCACATTGGAGATGCATCAGTCCCACATCAGACAGGTCCTGCAACAATTTTTAGAGAACCAACTCTTCGCCAAAGCAGAAAAGTGCGAGTTTCACAAGTGTACTGTGTCCTTCTTGGGCTTTGTGATTTCCCCTGGGGTGGTTCAAATAGACCTCGACAAGGTCAAGGCAGCCCTCGAGTGGCCTGTTCCCTCTT
Organism: Cathorops melanopus; assembly: GCA_027576115.1. Lineage (NCBI taxonomy): Eukaryota > Metazoa > Chordata > Actinopteri > Siluriformes > Ariidae > Cathorops > Cathorops melanopus. The sequence continues at coordinate 21,299,145 of JAODLJ010000002.1, forward strand.
CCCATAAGGAACTGCAGCACTTTTTGGGGTTTGGTAACTTCTATCGAAGGTTCATCAAGAACTACATCACCATTGCCACTCCTCTGACCAAACTTACATCTTCCAAGCACCCCTTCTCTTGGACTAACCATGTTGAGAAAGCTTTCTCTTCTCTTAAGAGCAGATTCACCACAGCATCAGTTCTCATCATCCCAGATCCCTCCATTCAGTTCATTGTCAAAGTGGATATCTCTGACACTGGTGTTGGGGCTGTTCTATCCCAGAGGTCAGCCAAGGATAACAAGGTGCATCCCTGCACATTCTTTTCTCATTGTGTGACCTCAGCGGAATGCAACTATGGCATTGGGGGATTGCAAATTGCTAGCTATCAAGCTAGAAGATTGGAAGCATTGGTTGGAGGGGGGTGAGATTCCATTTATCATTTGGACAGACCATAAAAATCTCAAGTACCTCAGGACTGCCAAATGTTTCAATGCACGCCAAGCCAGATGGTCACTGTTTTTTCTCCCACTTCAACTTTGTGCTCAACTTTAGACCTGGCTCTAAGAACGTCAAGCCAGATGCTCTTTCCAGGCAATTTTCTCTGGACTTTCAGTAAGACACCACTGAGCCCATCCTCCTTGCCCATTACCTTGTGGCCACCACCCAACTCGACATAGAAACTACTGTCCAAAACGCTCTGCCCAGGAATACAGACCAGACAATGGTCCACCCAACTGTCTGTATGTGCTGCCTTGCATGCACTCCCAAATACTTCAGTGGGGGTACAGCTCCCTCCTAGCCTGTCACCCTGGGGCATCCCAGACCCTTGCCATCCTCAGGCAATGCTTCTGGTGGTTGACCATGGGGTGAAATATTAGGACCTTTGTGGCAGCCTGCGACATCTGCTCCAGGAACAAGACTAGAAACCAACCTACTGCTTGACCCCTACCTGTACCTCACTGTCCTTGGTCCCACATAGTGGTGGATTTCGTCACTGGCCTCCCCAGCTCCCCTGGATCGAATATGCCCACAACAGCCTTCCCTCATCATCCACTGGGCTGACTCCATTTCAGTGTTGCCTCGGTTACCAGCCCCCTCTTTTCCCTGAACAGGAGGAGGAGGCATCTGTTCCTTCAGCCCAAGCCTTTGTCCGATGCTGCCACAGAGTTTGGGCACGTGCCAGACGTCACCTATTATGCTCCAATCACGCATACAAAAGGATGGCAGATCAACTTCGTAGGCTGGCTCCTGTCTACCACCCAGGACAAAAGGTCATGCTGTCCACAGCCAATCTTCCTCTCAGGGTCCCCTCACGCGAGCTGGCCCCCAGGTTTGTTAGCCCTTTCCCCATTTCTAAGGTCATTAACCCCACGACTGTTAGATTGGCATTGCCCAGGTCTATGCAGCGGCTCCACCCATCTTTTCATGTCTCTAAACTGAGACCCCTGGTCTTCAGCCCCTTCTCCCCCCTTCCAAGACCCCTCCCCCTCCCAGGATCATCGATGGACAGGAGGCCTGCACAGTTTGGAAACTACTAAAGGTCCGTCAAAGAGGTCAGGGGCTACAGTATCTGGTCAACTGGGAGGGCAATGGCCCAGAGGAAAGGTGTTGGGTGCTGGCGCATTTCATCTTCAAACCTGCGCTCATCAGGGATTTCCACCGCAAGAACCCAGGAGCCCTGTCTGGGAAGCCCAGAGGTGTCCGTAAGGGGATGGGGGGGTGGGAGGAATACTGTCATGATCCAGCCCAGAACTTCCAGATCCTGATCTGTGCCTTTGCACTCCACTCTGCATTTTTCCTTGTTCTCCCCACACTGTGTTAGCACTCCTGCTGTGTGTTTGTCATCAGCCACTCTATATAAACACACCGAGGAGATTCACTCAGTGCAGATAAATACTTGCCATAAGTTTTGTCTAGTTCATGTTTGCATTCATGTTCATGCTCTGTTCCTCGACCTGGATTATGTTTTTGGACTATGATTTTGCCTGCTGTGTTTTTGGGACTTGTTATTGTGACTCTGACTTGGGACTTTGTTATTCTTTTGAGCACTTGGATTACATTTTTGTATTATATTATTGGATTATGATTTTGCCTGCCATTTTTTTTAGTGTTGGACTGTGCTGCTGTGCCTGCCACCTGCCTGTCCTCCTCACAAGCCCACTCATCAGGTACGCTTCTCTTCATTACCTGTAGTTGCATATTGGGTCTTTTCTGTTTCTGTGGCCTTTGGGTTGTGACAGGCATGGACCAGCTCTTTAAATGGGGAGGACTCCATGGTGACAGTTACCTTTCAGCATCCAATGTTTAGGCACCAGTGTCATGTTTCCCTGATTATGGTGGATGCTGAATGAACTGGCTGGTGGGTTCAGGATCACGTCTGAGTTTTTATTTTTCAGGCACAACTCAAACACACACGCTTTTCAGCAGTTTCTAACTAAAACTTGTTGGCATGGTGTAATTTCAGCCCAGGGAAGATGAAGGATTCTCTGCTCTCCGTTTGTCTGCACACAAACACAGCACATTATTCACAACAGTTGCTTCCACTTTGCCACTCACCTTCCCTGGCTTTGCTCTCCATTCACAAACTGGCCCTTGACCACAGCTCTGCTGCCACAGTTACCTGTATACTCAAGTTTGTGCACAGTTCAGAGTAGTAACAAACATGCCCACCCAAACTTTCTTACTGTAAATGCAATCTGGTTTGTGCATTAGCAGTCAGAATTAACTTTGCAGAGGTTTTTAAATTCAGTGGATATTAGTTAATTTACCTTTTGTTAGGTCAGTGAACACTGTATAAAGGGCCATGTTTTGTTCTTGGCACCTTTCCTGAAGTTTTTTTGCAGCAAAATTCATATAGATGGTGCCATGATTTTTTTTAAAACCACATTGACTCTCAGGTGCAGGTATAGTTTCTAGGTGCTGAATAAGCCTGTTCAACAGGATTCTGGAAAGGATTTTGCCAGCTATGTACATAAGGGATATTCCCTTGTAGTTGTCACAGTCTTTGATGTTTTCTTTCCTCTTGTATAGATGCATGATGTTGGTGTCTTTGAACTCTTGTGGGAGTTTTTCAGCTTCCCACATTTTTTCAAATAGTTCATAGAGTGTTTGTTGAAGTTTTGGTTTCCCAGAATCAGACCCAGGGGTTTTGCCACTTGCAAGTTGTTTTATTGCTTTTTCTGTCTCAATAAGGGTTGGTAAAATATCAACTGAAATTCTTTTCCCAGAATTTCTAGTGATGATTCATAGACGGTGTCTCTGAATGTAGACCACTGGTCTTCACTGTCTAGGTATTCAACCTGGAGGCTATTCAATGCAGTTGTTATCCTTTCTTCTAGCGCATTTTGCATATTTGCAGTCTTGAGTTTGGCTAGGTTAAGAACAGATCTAGTTCCCTTTCCCTGAGGTTGCCTTGGTTTTTCATAGCAAGCTTGCATTTTGCTAAGATGAGACAATTGTTGGTCCAGCAATCAGCTTCATACATTGATTTGGCAACACATACATCATGATGGTCCCTCTGATGAACAATTATGTAGTCAATGAGGTGCCAGTGTTTGGACCTTGGGTACATCCAGGATGTGCGGTTCTCTGGTAATCTGAAGGATGCATTTTTCAGGAGAAGCTGATTTATGGTGCAGAATTGGAGTAGTAACATAACACTGGAGTTGCAGTTTCTAAGGCCATGTGTTCCTAACACACCTTTCCATGTTTGGTGATCAGTTCCAACCCTTGCATTGAAGTCGCCTATCAGGATAAGTTTCTTTTTTTTTTTTTTGGGGGGGCGTT
>JAODLJ010000002.1:21326626-21339718 GCA_027576115.1 Cathorops melanopus
AAGGTGTGCTTGCTTTCTGAAATCAACTTCCCTCACAATTTTTATCCCCCGCTGGCCAAAAGGCCTGAAGGGGGATTATGTCGTGGCGATGTCCATCTGTCCGTCCCAAGAAGGGTACTCACCTTCTGAAATCAACTCCTCTCACAGTTTTTGGAAGAATTTCACGTAACTTGACAGGATTCTTTGTTATATGTCGGTAATATGCATATTGCAATTTCGTTCAATTCAGTCGCATTTTATCAGAGTTATGGCAGAGTTGCCAGCAGGGGATATTGTGCTGTCAGAGCACTCTTGTTTCATTTTAATTATTGCTTGTGTCACAATTACAAAATAAATAAATAAAAAATTTGCATGTTTAAAGTGGTAGGCATGTTGTGGAACTCCAATGGTGCTAAGCCTCCCAACCAAAAAAAAAAAAATCCATTTTAATTCCGTCTTGTAATGCAACAAAATAGGACAAACATTAGGGGGGACGAATACTTTTGCAAGACACTGTAAATACATGTTATTAATATCTTAGGATCTAGTCCTGATATAAGATGTAGGGTTAAGTGTGAATGCTATCTAGACCTAAAATCCCCAGAGCATTAATAGAGCAACTGACCAGAGTAAGACCATATAGATTTACAGTGGAGCGACAACAAAAGGAAATCCTAAAATCAGTCTAGGAGGCAGTAACAGGAGAAATATCTGAATGAAGATGCCATCAGCTAATTCTCCTGAACATTTCAAATGGCACAGTAAGTTTTACAGGATGGGTTGTTAGAGCAAATGAACAAATCAGCAGATTCTGAGAATATAGAGAGAATGTTACAGGGCTTTCCCCAGAAAAAAATATCAGAGCGGTGCTACTGATGCAGAGTCCAGCCTATAAGGGCCGGCTGCTGGGGGGTCCGGGGACATGCTCCCCTGGAAAATTTTGAAATTAGAGGCTTCAAATAGTGCACTCTGGTGGCATCTATGGCTGATTTACGCACAATTCAACATTATTAAATTTGCTGTTTTTTACCTTGTCAAATATGCAAGGGGCAAAATTTAATGGGCAAAATTAGATTTGAAATGAAAACACTGGAAACAATCAATTCAGAGAAATATTTCATTTTATTGCACAACAAAAAATGCATAATATTGAACAATATAACAGCTGAAATTCGAATATTAGCAATACGGCTGTCATCTACAGACCTGCAACCCAACAGGCAAAAGTCACAAACAAAAGCTTACAGTATAGTGCCAGGAACAGAATCGAGGTCAAATCATGCAACAGCGCCATCTAACAACCAGCGCCTAGAACATGTACACAGTGAAACCCCTCATTTTCACTTCTGGGTTGAGTACCAGGATAATCTAGATCTATTATCTAGATCATGATCTTCCTATTTCTATAGTTATTACTCATTTTCAGAGGGGAATAGGAGATATTTAGGTGCGTAAAGTACTCTGCATTGTTCAATTTATGGTATTGATTTTTTTTTTTGTTACTGGTGTGCAAGTGACAGCGCAGCGCTGATGTCGCAAAGTGCGGCAGAGTGCCGCGTATTCGTGCTTTGGGGAAAGCCCTGCCGTTATCAAGTTCAATAAACTCAGATGTTTGAGATGTAAATTCCATCCAATTCATTCACATGTTACACATCACATCCTGTGTAATGGGACTTTTGTGGCAAATGTGAACATGTTTATCCGGTAAAATGCTGATTCAAAGCTTTAAGCTTACCAGAACCAATTATTAACATTACCTGTAATTACTGATATGCCAATTGTTATTATTTCCTGAATTTTAAGTAAGAAAGAGGCAAAATGAACTCACAATCAACTTAATCTCTGTGGCATGTTGACGAGAATTTTTCTTTTTGGAGTTTTGAAAATCCTTTTCGTTTTTGACTAAAGAATTTCTCCAAGCCACATTTGACAACCAAAACCTCTCCCAATACATTACATCACGTCTTCCATGACCTCCATGTCCACCTTACAGTGATCATGGAAAAAAACAAAATAAAACCATTTTTATTGACAGTTCAGAGAGCATTTCCTCCCATAGCATTTACTACAGCTGTTTAAAAAAAAAAACACTTGAGTTCAGCGACTTGTGTTTTCTAAACAGGTTGCTATTCGGAAGCTCCTCTGAACAACCAAGTACATGTTTATGCCGTTGATTTAAATTCAAAACCGCTGAAAAACAAAACATATCCACTTCAAATTGTCTTATTTATCACCCTGATCTAATAGTTAATGGTTAAATATTCAAAGGTAACTGTTCAATCATATTATGGGCCTTTACAAATTTAAATGGTTTAATGAGTAGTAGAGCAACAGAAAAGCATCCACCCTGTTGTCAGGATATTGTGAGTTTGAATCCCAAGGGCTCCACAGCTATCCGTGGTGAGGAGCCAGGGAGCAAAATTGGGTGGGAAGGATGGCATACTCTTTCCCTTGGCAATCAGGGGCTTGTGTATGCGGAAAAGGGCAGATAATGCAGTAGACTGAAACTATTGACGTGTTTCAATCCGGATCTTTCCATTAGTACACTACTATGTATGTGCACACTTCTTTCTATTGTGCGTGAATTTCAACAAAGTAGTGTTGTCTCAAATGGAACATGGCAAGTTGCGTACTTATTAGAAATGACGATCTCGATTGACATTTGACCGTGACACGTTTGACACACCACTCACCAAAATACCTGCAGTCTTTTTTTGCTCACCTCTTAAAAATGAAAGCTTTTTTAAGTTTCCTTGCTTGTGTGTGCCCCCTGTTTCATGCAATGTGGAAATTACATTGGAAATTGGTGGTCCTTCCTATTGATGGCGACCATTGAGGGGGAGAAGTGTCCAGCGTTTCACACTCAGCTGTCAGACCGTTATGAGTACATCATCCGGGTACATCTTAGTGCACTACATGTTGCCATAACTGTCAGTGTAAACGCACTTATGTACTCAAAATAGCAACTGTGGAACCCTTGCAGAAGAACGTGAATTGTGATGCAGTATAAACAACAGTTCAAAAAAAGATGCAATTGGCTGGCATCACGTGCTTCAGAGGAAGTAAATGTTAGCCTTCAGCTTCCCCAAACGGTAGTTGGGAACTGGTGGGTGAGAATTGTGGGATAGCTGGGGAGAAAATAGCGGGGTGTAGGGTGTGTTTTCTTCTTAAGATTAACTGAGAAAGTTTATGCCTTCATCTGAATATAATGGGATAGAAAGCAGCATGCAAAATGTTTTTTTTTCACAGAACAACCGAAAATTAATGGAAACAACACAGTTTACGTACACAATTTAACAACGAGTGTAAATGCGTGCTGTTAAATTACTATCAGGATTCAGTCCAGATATAACATGTAAGAAATGAGCAAGTACAAATACTAACCCCATTTCCAGAAAAGTTGGAATGTTTTCCAAAATGCAATAAAAACAAAAATCTGTGATTGGTTAATTCACATGAACCTTTATTTAACTGACAAAAGTACAAAGAAAAGATTTTCAATAGTTTTACTGACCAACTTAATTGTATTTTTGTAAATATAAATGAAGGTAGAATTTGATGCCTACAACACACTCAAAAAAAAAACAAATTGGAACAGAGGCAAAATAAGACTGAAAAGTTTATTGGATATTCAAGTAATACCATTTTGGAAGATTCCACAATAAGCAGGTTCATTAGTAACTGGATTGGATATAAAAGGAGCATGCAACAAAGGTTCAGTATTTGCAAGCAAGGATGGGTCATGGGTCACCCCTTTGTGCCCAAAGTCATGAGAGAAGTGTTAGTCAATTCAAAAAGAACAACAAGAACATAAGATTTTAGGTCTTTCAAAATCAACAGTAAATAATATTGTGAAAAGATCCAGGGAATTCTGAGACATCTTGATGTGCAAAGGGCAAGGTCAGAAACCACTGTTGAATGTGCAAGACTTCAGACGGTACTGCCTGAGAAACTGTCATGCTAATGTGACAAATACAGCCACATGGGCCCCAGAGTACTTTGGAAAACCATCGGCACTTAACAGAGTCCACTGCTTCATCCAGAAATAAAACCTGTAACTGTATTACATAAGGAGGAAGCCATTCATCAATTTTAGTCAGAAATGCATTCTATTCCTCTGGGCCCAAACTCATTTCAAATGGACTGAAAGACCATGGAAATGTGTGCTGTGGTCAGATGAGTCCACATTTCAGCTTGTTTTCAGGAAAAATAGACATTGAGTTTTCAGTGTCAAAGGTGAACATGACCATCCACTTTATCAGAGAAAGGTGCAAAAGTGCATCTGTGATGGTATGGGGTGCATCAGTGCTCATGGCATGGGCAAATTGCACGTGTCTGAAAGTACCATTGATATATTGGGATTTTAGAGAGACTTATTCATCAAGGTAACGTCTCTTCCTGGGAAGTCCATGCTTATTTCAGAAGGACAATGCCAGGCCTCCTTCTGCACAGGCTACAACCACATGGCTTCGTAGACACAGAATATGTGTACTTGACTGGCATGCTGCCAGTCCAGATCTGTCTCCTGTTGAGAATAGATGGTGCATCATGAAGAAGAGAATCAGACAATGGTGACCACAAACTGTTGAGCAGCTGAAGTCTTATATCAAGCAAGAATGGACAAAAATTACAATGGCAAAACTGCAACACCTAGTATCCTCAGATCCCGTATGATTAAAAAATGTTATGAAAAATAAAGCTGTAATAAAATGTTTATAATGCCTCTGTCCCAAATTTTTTTGAGTGTGTTGCAAGCATCAAATTCTAACTTCCTTTTACACTGACAAAATGCAATTAATTTGGTCAGAAAGACTATTGAAAATCTTTTCATTGTACTTTTGTCACTTAAATAAAGGTTCATACGACTTAACAAATCATAGTTTTTGTTGCATTTTTGAAAATATCCCAACTTTTCTGGAAATGTGGTTAGTAGTTTGATAATGCATTAATCAGAAGTAGAACATCAGGTAAATAACCAATTGTGGCAGCGGGGGTGTGGCCGAGTGGCGGTCTGTGAATGGAGGGTGGAGTCAGGGAAGGTGAGTGGTCGTGTCACTACACCTGTTGTCATTTAACGTGTGTTTGTGTGTCTCCTTCAGTGACCATGCTAAATACAAGGAAAGTGAGAAGGGGAGGTCGGCGCCAAGGGCTCGTTAACAGCCTATGTGTGTGCGTGCGTGTGTGAGAGAGTAAGAGTTTCTTGAGCCCTATGCTGAAAAGCTATAAAATAAAGAACCCACTTCAATGCAAACAGCTGCCTGCCATGCTTCTGTGTTCCACCCACACCAGGGTCTCGCTACAGTGGTGCCGAAACCCTGGACGAGTGCAGAAGGGAACAGCCCCATGGAGTCCTCGCCATTCAAGGACCTCATCCATGCCCTCACCACAGCCCAGCAGAACCAGCACCAAGCCCTGGTTGCCCTCCAGAAGGAGCAAGAACAAGGGTTCAAAGCCTTGGTGCTGGCCTAACAGGAAGACCGCCAGGCGTTCCAGCACCTGCTCACTTCGGTGGGGCCCATGACCGCCGCCGGAGCGGACCCTCCCCACCTCACCTCACCCTAATGAAGATGGGTCCACACGACAATCCAGAAGCCTTCTTCATGCTCTTCGAGCAGGCAGAGGAGGCGTGGGGTTGGCTTGTGGACCAGCACGCGGCGCACCTCCTCCCCCTGCTGATGGGCGAGGTGCAACTGGCCGCTCTGCAGCTCCCCGCCGACAGCCAGCTTGTGTATGTGGACCTTCGGAGAGCCATCCTCCAGCATGTTGGCCACTCCCCAGAGCAACAATGGCAGCGCTTCCGCTCGCTGCGCTTGGAGGAGGTCGGCCGGCCATTCGCGTTTGGGCAGCAACTCCGGGACGCCTGCTGGTGGTGGCTGAGGGCAGACAACTGCGACGGCGAGGGAGTAATTGACCTGGTGACACTGGAACAGTTCGTCGCACGACTTCCGGAAGGAATGGCGGAGTGGGTCCAGTGTCATCGCCTGGCGTCGCTGGACCAGGCGATTGAGCTGGCAGAGGACCACATGGCGGTGGTTCCGACGGCTGGAAGGCATGCCTCCTCTTATCCTCTCTCTTTTCTCTCTCTCCCTCTGCTTCCTGTCCTCACCCCATTACCCCACCATGGAGGTGGGGGCCGGCTCCCCCCCAGCTGGCCTGGCGCACCCATGGTGTCCTCCCGTGTTCCCCTTCCTTGTCTGTGTCTCCTCCCCCTTAGGTGAATGATGTCCAATAACACTGGTGTAGAGGGAGAGCCTGGGCCAGTGTGCTGGCACTGCAGGGAGTCAGGACATCTCCAACATCAGTGCTCCGTGATGGAGGTGGGCGTGGTGGTCCGGGTTCCCAACATGCCAGAAACCGCCCTCGATCGGGCCAGAGTGTATTGAATACTGGTAAGTGTCCAAGGGGATACGTACCAGGCTTTGGTGGATTCCAGCTGTAGTCAGACCTCAATCCACTAAGTTTGATGGAAACACCATGCAACTAAACCTTTAGAATGTCATGGCCCAGAGACCATGGATGCAGATTGGATTCAATGAGCAAATACCAAAGTACAGATAAGAACTGAGGCATTCCTGATGAGTAGGATCATGATGAGAACAGGCAGGAAGCAGGCACAGCAGCACAGTCTGAAATATCTTGGGCAGTTCCAAGGGTGACTGAGCAGACACAGTGTAACAATCCCAATAATCCCAGGGGAAATCCGAGAACAGCTGACAAAAAACAATGCTGGAAAGACAGACTCCTAAGTCAAAGTCCCAGTCAAAAACCCCCAAAACATAGCAGGCAAAAAAATCATAATCCAACACGTAATCCAAGTCAGGAAACCAGAGAAGGGCAAACCTGAACATAAATGTGAGCTTGACTAAATGTAGCGGTGAGTATCCACATCATCTAATTCTCCTTGTGGTGTTTATATAGAGTGACTAACAGCAAATGTGTAGCAGGTGTGCTAGCGCAACATGAAGAGAACGGGGGAAAATGCAGAGTGGAGCAAAAAGGCACAGGTCAGGATTCGGAAGTTCCAGACTGGATTGTGACACCCCCCTTATGGACGCCTCACCTCTGGGTGTCCCAGAGAGAGCCCCTGGGTTCTTGCAGTGGAAGTCCCTGGTGAGTGCAGGGTCAAAGATGAAATGCGCTGGCACCCAACACCTCTCCTCCGGGCTGTAACCCTCCTAGTTGACCTGATACCATACCCCCGACCTCATTGACAGGCCTTTAATAGTTTCCTGACTGTGTAGGCCTCACCTCCATCGATGATCCTGGGAGGGGGAGGAGCCGCAGAGACTCGGGCAATCTCACAGTCCTGGGGTTAATGACCTTAGAAATAAAAAAAGGACCAACAAACCTAGGAGCCAGCTGATGGGGGGGGGCTTGAGAGGGAGCTTGGCCATGGACAACATGACCCTTTGTCCCAGGCAGTAAACAGGAGCCAGCCTGCGATGTCGATCTACCATCCTCTTGTATGCATGTGCCCAAACTCTGCGACAGCGTCGGATAAAAGCTTGGGCTGAAGGGACAGATGCCTCTTCCTCCTGTTCAAGGAAAAGAGGGGGCTGAGGCAACACTGGAAAAGAGACAGCCCAGTGGATGAGGTAAGGCTATTGTGGGCATATTCAATCCAAGGAAGCACCTGGCTTCAGGAAGAAAAATCACCGGATGTTAGGCATCATAGGGTGACCTCTAACTTCTGATTGGTATGCTCCATCTGCCCATTAGTCTGGGGGTGGTAACCTGAGGAGAGGCTGGGAGTGGCCCCAATGAGCTTGCAGGATTCCTTCCAGAAGTGAACAGAGAACTGAGGGCCTCAGCCAGACACAATGTCTGTAGGCAGACTGTGAATCCAGAATACATGGTTGATAAACAGTTCTGCCATCTCCTTAACTAAAGGCAACTTAGGGAGGGGAATAAAGTGAGCATTCTTGGAGACGCAATGGAGGATTGTCATGATGCAGGTGTTACTCTTGCAGCTAGGGAGGCCAGTGACAAAATCCACTGCAATGTGGGACCAAAGATGGCGAGGTACAAGTAAGGGTCTTAAAAGTCTGGCAGCAGGTTGGTTGCTTGGTTTTGTTTCTGAAGCAGAGATCACAGGCTTCCACAAAGGCCTTAACATCCCATCATATGGTAGACCACCAGAAGTATTGCCTGAGGACAGTAATGGTTCAGGGTGACAGGGTAAGAGGGAGCTGTGCCTCCACTGAAGCACCTGAGATCACACACAAGGAGACACAAAAACAGTTGAGTGGGCCATTACCTGGTCCCAGATTATTGGGCAGGGTATTTTGGACAGCAGTTTCTATGTTGAGCTGGGTGGCAGCCATGAGACAATGGGCAGGGAGGAAGGGGTCGGTGGTGCCTTGCTGAGAGTCCAGAGAAAACTGCCTGGAAAGAGCATTTGGCTTGACGTTCTTAGAGCCTGGTCTAAAAGTGAACAAAAAATTAAAGCAGGAGAAAAACAATGACCATCTGGCTTGACACGCATTGAGGCATTGGGCAGACTTGAGGTACTCGAGGTTCTTATGATCTGTCCATATGACTAATGGAATCTCAGTCCCCTCCAACCAATACCTCCACTCTTCTCTGGCCAGTTTGATTGTCAGCAGTTCTCAATCTCCAATGCCATAGTTGTGTTCAGCTGGCATCATGTGATGAGAAAAGAATGCATGGGGGTTATCCTTGGCTGACCTCTGGGAAAGGACAGGCCCAATGCCCATGCCTGAGGCATCTACTTTGAGGATGAATTGAATGGCAAAGTCAGGGATGATGAGAACTGGTGCCATGGAGAATCTGCTCTTAAGAGAAGAGAAGGCACTCTCAGCATGGTTGGTCCACAAGAAGGGGTACTTGGAAGATGTGAATTTGGTCAGGGGAACAGCAATGATGTTATACTTCCTGACAAACCTCCAATAAAAGTTGGCATACCCTAAAAAGAACTGCACTTCCTTATGGGAAGAGGGAACAGGCCACTCAGAGACCACCTTGACCTTGTTGGGGTCCATTTGGACCCCCTCCCAGGGGAGATCACAAAGCCCAGAAAGGACATGGTATGCTTGTGGAATTTGCACCTCTCTGCTTTGGCAAAGTTGGTTCTCTAGGAATCATTGCAAGACCTGTCTGACATGGAACCAATGGATCGCCAATGTGGGGGAGATGATGAGAATATCATTGAGATAAATAAAGGCAAACTAGTTAAAGTCTTGTAAAACATCATTCATCAGGGCTTGGAAGACAGAGGGGGCGCTAGTGAGCTCAAATGGAAGATCTAGGTATTCATAGTGACCAGTAGGAGTGTTGAACATCTTCCACTCATCGTCTTCTCTTATTCACACCAGGTGGTAGGCATTGTGGAAGTCCTGCTTAGTAAAAAAAAAAAAAAAACTGAGCCCCCTGAAGTAACTCAAAGGCAGTGGACATGAGTGGTAAGGGACAGCAGTTCATAACAGTGATAGCATTAAGTCCCCGATAGTCAATGCAGGGCCTCAGGAATTTGTCTTTCTTCTCCACAAAAAAGAACCCTGCTCCTGCTGGGGAAGATGATGGATGGATGATGCCAGCTGCTAGAGACTGAGTTGTATTTGTCTATGGCCTCTTGCTCCAAGGGATAAAAAGAATAGATACAACCCCTGGGAGGTGTGGTTCCAGGGAACAGCTCTATGGCACAATCATAAGGCCAATGGGGAGGAAGAGAAGTGGCACAAGCCTTACTGAACACAGTGGAAAGATCCATCATCTCCAAGGTCAAGATATTTGGGGGTGCATTAGACAGATCCATTATCTCATCAAGACTGGTGACAGGAGGGGCCAGAGGAGTCTGAGCAGAAGATAGACAGGAAGCCAGGCAGTGACTACTCCAAGAGAAGATAGTCCCATTGCTCCACTTAATGCGGGTGTTATGGCAGTGTAACCACGGAAGGCCAAGAACAATAAGCTTGAGGAAGTCATTCATGGTGTAGAATGAAATTGATTTGATGTGATTACCTGAAACCTTCAGAGTAACTGGGTCAGTGACATTGGAAATGGGACTGAGTTCAGCCCTGTTCAGAGTTCTGGTCACAAGGGGACAATCTAACTGACACAAGATGTCCAGTTCTTCCAACCAAGAAGTTATGATAAAGCTCTGGTCAGCACCAGAATCAATGAGGGCTTGAACAGATTGGATCTTATTTTGAAGTGAAATCAACAATCTACATCGACCTTGCAGCAAGGGAAGACACCCACCCCTATCCCTGCATTTACTGGTGGGCAGACCCTTTAACCAGGCAGTGGGAGATGAAATGTTCAAACTGTTCACAGTAAAAACAGGAACTGGTTTCCTGATGGTGTCTTCTTTCCTCTGGGGTTACCCAGGTCCTGCCTAATTGCATGGGCCCTGATTCATCAGGGGTGGCACCTTCTGATGACGAGGTGAGGGTACTGGGTTCGACCCTTCGGCTCCACCTCTGATCACTTCTCTGATTGAGCAGCATGTGAGTGTCCACCTGACCGGCCAGATCTACCACGCCATCCAGGCTGTCAGGAAGGTCATGAGGTACAATCTCATCCAAGATGGCATGATTCAGCCTATGAAAGAAGGCATCATATAAGGCACTTGTGTTCCAGTCAACTGCTGCTGCAAGAGTCCGGATTTCGATGGTGTAATCATGAACTGAAAGAGCGCCTTGCTTCAGCCCCATCAGCTGTCTCACCACCTTCCTGCCCTTGGGAGAATGGTCAAAAACTTTCTGCATCTCCCCAGTGAACTTCCTGATACTCGAACAGCAGGGCACCTGGCATCTCAAACAGCTGTTCCCCATTCTCTGAGCATGAGCATTATTAGAGTTTTAACTGTAAGTATATTGTATTAACCTGAAGTTATCAGTTGTTCAATGATTTGAGACTTAAGTGTAAACTGTTCTTAGCAATTGATATCTTTTGGCTATCCAAAGATCATCATCTACAGACATCTTTAGGATGTCTGTGTTACCATCCACAGTAATCGTATGGTGTGCTTTAAGCTGTCCATGCAGGGCCATTCTCAGTATCAGCAAATGATTTTCAGGTGACAGAGGCTCCAAATAGAAATATTGCATCAGCATAGATCAGGCAGGTCCGGAAGGCAGAAGGAGTCATTAGCACTGATATCTCAGGAGGAACATGTCTAGCTCAATGAGGGGGAGGGAGTAGAGAGAACACAGATTATTAGGAATGCTATTCTCCTGTAATGATTTAAGAAGATGTACCTTGTATGAGCAGGGACTACTGCAAGACTAGCTATGACAGCAGAACTAAGAGAGAGACCAGAAGGTATCACATAAAGGGGTCAGCCACTCCACTCTGGGGAAGAAAAATAAAAAAAAACCCTGCGCAAAAAAGGAAGCACTGTTAAATGATAATATTAAAATCAGTGCATAATTTAACACAAAATATTAATATAGCATTCACCTAGTGTTCATTTTGTAGAAAATTGAACTGGGCCATGAGCTGTGAACCATTAATGTCCATATTCTTAGAGTGTGCTTTCAGTTTTTCCAAAATGCTGATTCAGCTGTAGCAGCTAATTTTTCCAGCTTGGATTAGTCAGATATGACAATAAAGGCTTGACCACATCCTTGTAAGCATAAAGTCTATAATAGCATAGCTGATTTATCTCTTCAGCTGTCATTTTCCTAATCCATTAAGCTCTATGCACAGAGACAGATACTCAAACTAATAAAAATTCATCGTGGTTACTCACAGGGGATTTCACAGAAAGAACACAATGTTACTTGTCTGAGATGAAACATCAGGTGAAGCATGAATTATGATTATTAATGCTTCATATTTTACTTTTTTCTTTTTAATTAACTTCAATTTGGCAACCAGGATTTATTTTATGTTGTATGTTATATGTTACACACCCTGCTTCCATAGCTGGCTAATGTGTGTGCATGTGTGTCCTACAGGAAAGACAGGCCAGTTTCTTCTGAGTGTTTGCTCCACAGCTGTAACATTTCTGGCCTTACAGTGTGGGCTACAGATCACCTTCGCATACATTCCTAAAGAGAGTAAGATCCAACCTTTTGAGTTTTTGTCTTTTGTCATCAAATTACTTCTGCCCGTTATGCACCCATATTAAGCAGAGACCTCATTAAAACTGTTGAAACTCTTTCAAAATCTGGTTTAAGCAGTAGAATATTTTATGTCTTGTCATTATAAAGAGTCTTGTGTGGAATTTTACACATTATACACCAAAAATGAATCTGTTTCTTAATTCAAGTAACTGCTTTATCCTGGTCAGGGTCGCAGTGGAGCCTGACCAAGGAAAACTGGGCGTGAGGCAGGAATACACCCCAGGTGGGATACTACTCTATCACAGGGCACAATGCACATACACATTCATGCACTCTGTTCATAACTAGGAGCTATTAAGTGTAGCCAATCCACCTCCCGTCATGTTTTTGGGAGAACCAGAGGAGAAGTAGGTAGAGCATGCACAGGAACTCCACACAGAGAGTAACTTAAGCTCATGTGCCACCATGCTACCCAACACCAAAAATATTTAAAAAATGTTTTAGAATGTCTTCATCCTGGTCAAAGTTCCTGGTTCCATCCTGAGTTCAGGTTACTGTCTGGAGTTTCACATGATCCCCCCCAAGAACAACAGGTGGACTGATGACTAATTTGCCTCTCAGTGTGAATGAGCATATGAATGTGTGTGTGCATGGTGCTCTGGGATGGACTGGCATCACATCCTGGATGTATTCCTGCCTTGTGTCCAGTGTTCCAGGGATAGGGTCCAGATCTACTATAACCCTGACCATAATAACCACAACAAGGGCTTATGACTGTTGTTTTCTCAGTAATATCTTTGTTTATATTGGTGTAATCTGTTTCTGAAGAACATTTTGAGAACATTGGTGTTAATACCTAGAAGAATGTAAAATAAACAACAAACAGTTCAAATACATGCGAATGCTTATGGGTATGTATATACATCTAAAAACAAATGTAACCAAGTATTGTATCAACTCTAATGACTTTAAGCATTTTATAGCTACTGGTAATTTTTGGTTAAACACAGCAAATTCCCCAGTGTTGAATTAACACTTTCAGAGTTCATTTGTGTCCAATTGGACATATATAAACACAGTA
>JAODLJ010000002.1:21410779-21422036 GCA_027576115.1 Cathorops melanopus
TTTGTTTATTTATATTTTGATTGTTTATTTTGAGAGCCATATGTATTTTATCACATTTTGATATTTTATGCAACTCTTGTTAAATAAAGTTATTCTATTCTATTCTAACTGGGCTGCCCACGAAAGTTTACTACGCTGATCAGGCTGTTCCATGAAAACATGGCTGGGCAAATCCTTTCTGATGCTGACTACTCAGACTCTTTCAACATCTCCACTGGTGTGAAGCAAGGATTTGTCATTGCCCCTGTGCTGTTCAACTTGTACTTCACGCAGGTCTTGCTCCACACAGTGAAAAACCTCGATCTGGGAGTATACATCAGGTACACATCTGACGGATCAGTCTTTGACCTCCACCGTCTCACTGCTCGAACTAAGATTGTGGACAAACTCATCCAGGAAGTTTTATTTGCTGATGACTGTGCCTTTATGGCCCACAAGGAGAGCCACCTACAGGTGATTGTGGACCGCTTTGCAGAAGCATCAAAAGTATTTGGTCTGACTATCAACCTAGGAAAAACAGTGGTCCTGGTACAACCAGCCCCAAACACCACACAGCCCTTGTCAAACATCACCATAGACACAACGCAACTGAAATGTGTGGAACATTTCCCATATTTGGGAAGCACAATCTCTGCAGATGGATCCCTGGACAAAGAAGTCAAAACCAGGATCCAAAAAGCAAGCCAGGCACTTGGAAGACTTAGGGTAAAGGTCTTGCAACAAAAAGGCATCAAACTGACCACCAAGATCAAGATCTATAAAGCAGTAGTACTCTCTTCGCTTCTTAATGGATGTGAAAGCTAGACCTTGTATCGCAGACATATCAAGCAGCTTGAGCAATTCCATATGAGGTCACTACATAAAATCATTAATATTTCATGGCAGGACAGAGTCACCAACCAGGAGGTGTTAGACTTTGCCCAATGCACAAGTGTTAAAGTAATTCTGCTGAAGTCCCAACTTTGCTGGACTGGCCATGTTATTAGAATGTCTGACAACCATATCCCCAGACAACTAATGGAAGGGGAATTGAAGCTGGGCACACGGAAAAGAGGAAGGCCCAAGCACTCACTAAAACACAACCTCAAATGGTGCGGCATCCAACCATCCCAACTGGAGTCATTGGCTGCTGATAGAACAGCTTGGAGGGCAGTCATATCCTGAGAGACTACATCTTTCAAAGGGGATAGGAGGCAGCGCCTCAACGCTGCAAGAGTCAGACGCCACAGGACGACATCCACAGTAGTCCTGACAACGGACCACCGATGATGTACAATCTGTGTGCCTCAGCATTTGGTCTCAGGAGCAATATGAGGTCCCACCCCCCATGATGAGAACACAGACAGTCTTCTTCGGCAACAAAGGACCACCACACAAGATTCTTACAGCACGATGACATGGTGCATACCGCCTCTATATGTAACAGTAGCCAGAAAAACCTTGAGCTTGACCGGATGACCCCCAAAATGCTGGAGGTTCTATTTGAGACCAATGCCCATCTATCCTGA
Source organism: Cathorops melanopus (assembly GCA_027576115.1). Taxonomy (NCBI): domain Eukaryota; kingdom Metazoa; phylum Chordata; class Actinopteri; order Siluriformes; family Ariidae; genus Cathorops; species Cathorops melanopus. Next base: position 21,412,288 of record JAODLJ010000002.1, read on the forward strand.
AAGTTTCATGGAGATTGGTCCAGCCGTTATCGCTTAGTATCATTAACAAACAAACAAACAAAAATCCCAGCGAAAACAATACCTCATGCCGTGGTGGTCTCCGTCCTGGGCGAAGTAAAAACGTTCACTTCTAGCGGGGTTTCATTTATGTGGTTCGATAGCAATGCAATGTTGTTAGCATACCGCTTATCCTACGTGTATTACATCACTCTACCCAATGGTGAATAAGCGTTGAATATGGTTTACGATATTGCATCGTTGTCAAGACAACATGATGTCACACATTGCAGACGTAAAACTTCTGCACTAGCAAGCGACAATTTCTAAACAAATGTGGCCTTCGAGTTTGCTCCCCATGCAGCCATGGGGTGAACAGGTAAACTCCACATAGAAAGGCCCCCATCGACCATGGGGATTGAACCCAGAACCTTCTTGCTGTGAGGCGACAGTGTTAGCCACCACGCTTCCGTCCTGCCCCCTACTGTAGTTATAATCTGAAAATGATCATTATAGCTGTTGTAGAGAGTTTTTGTTCTTTTTGTGGTTTGTGTGGAAAACCTCTCTGTTTCTCAGGACACCTGGTGCCGTCCCAAACCATTTAACAGAGCAGAGCAGTGTTTACAGAATGTTATGCATCTCTCGGAGTTCATAGGAGTTCTTGCAGGAAGGAGATGGCGCTCATCCAAAGTAGGAGTTCCATGAGGAGCGAAGGTATGAATACACGTCCAGACACGAAACCTCCAGCTCTTCCGCACACCTGGGCTTCCCTAGAAAACCACAGAGGTCACCTCTGTACATTTCAACAACTAACTGTAAGCCTTTTTCTCCTCTCAGTCTTTGTTGATGTCTTTTATTTTGTGGTTCTTTGCTTTACATGTTCTTTTTATTTGCTCAGTTCCTTCAAATTTCAATTTCACACACAGAAATGAAAATGTATTAGACGTAGTTGGACACATTAAGGATGGACATACATCCTTATTCTCTGGATGATGGCAGCCATGCATTAAATCATTTTGTCATTTCTTTCGAGAATCCAAGTTCCTCTGAACTGATCATGAATATGAAGGAAGATATCGCAAAAAAAAAACATTGACCTTTTTGGTGACCTTGACCATGACTTTGACCTGGTGTGTGAACATACTTGGCCAATAAACATGGTTCTGATTCCGATTCTATGCTGCTGTCAGCCAATCAGGACACACAGTACTGATCTCAGTCAATCAGAACACACCATACTGCTCTCACACTGTACAGCGCAACTGTTACACTCTTCCATTCTTACAGCATGATGACATGGTGCAGACTGCCTCTATCTGAAGCAGTAACCACAAAAACCTTGAGCTTGACCAGATGACCCCCAAAATGCTGGAGGTTCTATTTGAGACCAATGCCCATCTATCCTGAAAGTTTTATGAAGATTGGTCCAGCCATTTTCCCTTAGTATCATAAACAAACAAAGAAATCCCACCGAAAACAATATCTCACGCACTGGTGGACTCCGTCCTGGGCGAGGTATAAACATTTCCTTCTAGCGGATTTCATTCATTTGGTTCGATAGCAAGGCAATGTTGTTAGCTTATCCTACATGTATTATGTCAATCTACCCAATGGTGAAAAAGTGTTGAATATAGTTTACAATCTTTGTAAACTTGCATTGTTGCCAAGACAACATGATTTCACACGTTACAGACGTAAACCTTCTGCACTACCGAGCGACAATTTCTAAACAAATGTGGGCTTTCAGTTTGCTCCCCATGCAGACACTGGGCGAACAAGCAAACTCCACTTAGAAAGGCCCCCATCGGCCACGGGGTTTGAACCCAGAACTTTCTTGCTGTTAGGTGACAGTGTTAACCACTATGCTACCTTCCTGCCCCCGACTGTAGTTATAATCTGAAAATGATCATTTTTGCTATTGTAGAGACTTTTTGTTCTTTTTGTGGTTCGTGTGGAAAACCTCACTGTTTCTCAGGACACCTGGCACCATCCCAAACCAATTCACAGAGCAGAGCAGTGTTTACAGAATGTTATGCATCTCTCGGAGTTCATAGGAGTTCTTGTAGGAAGGAGATGGAGCTCATCCAAAGTAGGAGTTCCATGAGGAGCGAGGCTATGAATACATGTCCAGACATGAAACCTCCAGCTCTTCAGCACACCTGGGCTTCTCTGTAACACCACAGAGGTCACCTCTGTACATTTCACCAACTAACTGTTAGCCTTTTTCTCCTCTCAGTCTTTGTTGATGTCTTCTATTTTGTGCACCTTTGCTTTTCTTGTTGGTTTTATTTGCTCAGTTCCTTCAAATTTCAGTTTCACACCCAGGAATCAAAATGTATTAGATGTCGTCGGACACATAAAGTATGTACATACATCCTTATTCTCTGGATGATGGCAGCCATGCATTAAATCATTTTGTCATTTCTTTTGAGAATCCAAGTACCTCTGAACTGAGAACTGATGCTATGTCCTATGCTAATGGCATGTCAGTCATGTGATATCTGCACTCAGATGTAGTCCAAATACAGTGAAGGTCTAAACAAATCAGTATTGAAGTGAATGATATAAATGAATATGCATACAGGACACTTTTTTGATGGAATAAAAAAAAAATTGACCTTTTTGGTGACCTTGACCTTGATTTTGAACTTGTGTGTGAACATACTTGGCCACTAAACATGATTCTGATTCTGATTCTCTGCTGCTGTCAGGCAATCTGAACACACAGTACTGATCTCAGCCAGTCAGAACACACCATACTGCTCTCACACTGTCCTGCGCAATTGTTATACTCGTACATTCTTACAGCATGATGACAGTGCATACCGCCTTTATATGAAGCACTAGCCACAAAAACCTTGAGGTTGACAAGATGACCCCCAAAATGTTGGAGGTTCTATTTGAGATCAATGCCCATTTATCCTGAAAGTTTCATGAAGATTGGTTCAGCCATTTTCCAGTAATATCATTAAAAACAAACTAACAAAGGAACCTCACTGAAAACAATACCTTGGCCCCTGATGGACTCCGTCCCAGGTGATGTAAAAACATTCCCTTCTTGTGGGTTTTATTCATTTTATTAGATAGCAATACAATATTGTTAGCATAATGTTTATCCTATGTGTATTACATCACTGTGGCAGTTCATATGAGTGGGAGGAGCACAGAAGGACGACAGGCCAGAACTGAGTTCACAAAAATGTTTATTTGGCTTTTCAGCTTAACTAATTGCCTCCCAGTCACACACGGGCACACACACACAGGTCATCTGGCTGGGGAGAGAGAGCTCCTCCTCTGCCCTCACTCTCTCTTTAAATCGGACGCGCCCACTGGGGAAGACACACAAACACATGTGAATAGACATCAGGTGCAGTGATTCTGCCACTTACCTTCCCTGACTCCGCCCTCTGGTCACAGACCGACGCTTGACCATGCCCCCGCTGCCACAAATATATTGTGACTTTTAAGAATATATGTGAATGAATGACTAATTGGTTCAAAAACCAATAAGAATGGCCATGTAAATCATACCAGAGATGATTTAAGGATGACTCACATTCACACACATTGCAAATTCTTTTTCCAAAGTGTTTGACTACTGTCCCAAGAGAACAGAAACTGGTGAATTACTGCTGGCTGTGAAATAGGGAGAGAGGATTGCAATTGAGATGATCAAGTTTCACACATTAGCAGCCAGAAGTGGATGCAACAAGCTGGCACTGAAGTCCATTGAATGCCGAGGTACTCACAGAGCTAGCTTGTCAAGATGATCAAGTTTCCCTCAATTCCCTCACCAATATGTCCATCTGCCTTGACCACATACTGAAAGCCAAAAAACCTTGGAAGAACAACAAACCAGACACCCGCCATTGAATCCATGCAGCTTGGACACACTAAGCTCATCTTTGCTGAACCTGAGAGAAGGAGACAGGAAGGCATGTACTTTTAATGTGGCACCACTGACCACCTTATGGACAAATGCCTAAATCATCAAAGAAAATGGACTTTATCAGTACAGGCTGAAAGGACACCAGACCCCAGTGAGTCTTTCCAAATCATTTTCTCACCAATCCATCACACGGTAAGTTCAGATAATGCACTCAGGATCTGTCTTTGTTCTCCCCATCCTAGTAAACTCCAGAGCCACTGGTACCTTCATAGAACACAACACGGTGAAAAGGCTGAACTTTCCCCATGCAACTCCTTCAGTACCTGCTCTTGATTCATGCTGTTGATGGAGGTCCCACTGTGACCAGCATTGCTACTCACTGCACTGCTCCCCTTCCACTCCAAGTCAGCACACTACACCATGAATTCATTTCCCCCCTTGTCACAGTTACCAAGCATCTGATTATCCTGGGATTTCCTTGTGTCACAATCCGGACCAGTTCCTCTACTTCCTAACCATGCGTTCCCTATTTGTGTGTATGTGTGCCTGGCACTTCTATTTTCCACTCCAGTTTTTCTCTGTGCCTCCCAGCATTCTCTCCACTCAACTGTTACTGATCACCTCATTACAGTGTGTTTAAAAGTCATGTGAGCTCTCTCAGTCCCTGCCAGCTTATCTTGTCTCTTTGGAATATATTTTGGTTCCTCTTTCATGTTTATGTCTTTTTGTCTTTTTGCAAGTTTTGTAGCTTTCTCTTCTTTTTCCTAGCCCTTCTATTTTTTGCTACTGTCCGGACTTTTTTCTCAAAATATTAATATACTGTAACTTCACTATAACAAACTCTTTTACTTTGAACTTTCCCATATAACGAACTATGTTTGCGTCACCTGAATTTAGTGGCAATGAGTTGGAGTCTTCAAAAAAAAAAAAATCACCGAGCCATGCATTCCTCTTCCCATCAGAGACAAACAATAAGTAATCAAATCCACAGTCAAGTTAACAGTATGTGTTAACACCATAAAACAAAGGGTTAACTAGCCAAGCTTCGGTGTTGATCATGAAAAATTTTTTGAGAATGGTGATCAAAGGACCGATAAAAGGATGAAATGACTATTGACATTATTGGTGATTTGCAACACATGAATGAACTGAATGGTGAAGATTTAGTTAAGCCAAGTCAAGTTTATTTATATAGCACTTTTAACAACAAACATTGTCACAAAACAGCTTTACAGAAAATTAAAGCCTTAAACATTAACTAATTTTATCCCTAATTTATCCCTGATTGTAAGCCTGTGGTGACAGTGGCAAAGAAAAACTCCTTCAGGCAATATGAGGAAGAAACCTTGAGAGGAACCATACTCAAAAGGGAACCCATCCTCATTTGGGTGATAACAGATAGCATGATTATAAATAACTTGCTTCTATAACTGTGTCTGATATAGTCACAAAGTACAACTGTGTAACCAGGAAATTCATTACACCTTTAGCATGAAGTCTATTTTGCTGAAGTTATCAACTGTTCATTGATAGAGACTTGAGTGCAAAACAGTTCATGACAACTGCAGTCCTAAGGTTATCATGTCAATTGTAGTCCTTAGCCATCATACCAAAACTAAGTATCCAGAGCCATCTTCCAAGTGTGACTTTCAACTGTCTATATGGGGCCATGAGATGAGACTCTAGCTAGACATAGGACATTAGGATGGATCAGGCAGGTCAGAGGGGTAGAAGATGGTGTCTTCATCACTGGTGTCTCAGGATCGACACGTAATTCAACAGAGAGAGACAGACAGAGGAAGGAGACGGGAGGCAGAGAAAATACAAGTTGTTAGGTATGCCCAGTGTCACCTAATGGTTAAGAACCATATATATTTAGAAAACATAGCGAGTCAGTGGGTGGATATTGATGACAATACACCAGTAACCTGTCATTTCCATAACAGATTAAAAAAATCATTGCCTCCATTTGAGATCCTTTAACTCAGTCAAGGAACTGCAATAGTGATTCGGACATTTAAGTAATCGAAGAAAAAGCAGTCCAGGATTACAAGTTTCTTCAGCAAACAAAATTTATGGGACATTAGTATCATACTGTAATGGCTTGTATGAACTGGTCAATGGGCAACTGGGAGACAGGTGCAGCAGTTCAAGGTGCATTTTTATTTAAAATTTATCTTTACTTTCACTCTTCAGTGACTATGTTTTGTGTACACACACACACACCAAGTTTTCTGTACACAGAAAACATGCACTCGCACACACTAACATATAAAACATGCATGCACACGCACACACATTGCAGAACACAGTGTTCTCTCTCTCTCTCATTACTGGCCATCTGAAAGACAGACAGAGACACATTAATAGACAGCCAGTGATTTGATACAGGTATAACTCATCACATGTTACCTGCTGGTTCAACCTGACTCCTTGCCGTTTATGGTTGATGCTTGACTATGCCCTTGCTGCCACACGTACTTTTACTCAGTGAAAGTTGACAATATTCACATTATTTTTATGACATTGAAAATAGTGACTTTTTTTCCTTTACTTCATCAATATGTCAGTGAATTAACTGCAAATATAAATTAATCACAGATCTTGTTTTACCTAGGAGTGATTATTTGGTGTGACAGGTGGCTTCATTTCAGTATTGTGAATATTTTGATATCACAAACTATTTGGACATCCCCCAAGGAATTCATTATAGTGGGGTTGCAGTGTACTTTCATTGCACTCCTACCTCCCATGTCTGCTTGTGGGTTCAGCTCACCACACCTCAGGCCTTATGGCCTGTGACAGAATAATTTGGCCACAGAATGGACCCAGCAGACATCTTTGACCTCAGAGCTGCCCTGGAGAAGCAGGGAGCTCTTGTTGGGACCCACCAGAAATTTAGACTGTTACTCAGAATCTTGTGACTGTTGTTGAAACTTTTAATGCTCTCACAGTCCAGATCCAGCAGCTTCAAGCAGACCATTCTCCACCTGCTCCAGTCTTGCGCAGTCCTGCTTAGCCTGTTCTTCCTCTAGCTCCCCTCCATGGTGAACCTTGGCTACTAGCTCCACCACCCTACAATGGCTAACCAGGAACCTACTATTCTTTCCTATTGCAGTGTTCACTGATTATGGATCACCAAGCCTCCATCTTTCCCACTGAACACTCCAGTGTAGCCTACATCATCTCCCTACTCACTTAGAAGGCTTGTGAGTGGGGTACTGCTGTGTGGGATGACAACTCTCCATTTTGTAATAATTTTAATTATTTTTCTGAGGAGATGAGGAGGGTCTTTGACTGCACTCTGAGTGGCAGAGGAGCAGTGAGGGAGCTACTGTGCCTTAAGCAAGATAACCTGTCTACCTATGATGATGCCTCCTCCTGGGTACGAGGTTAAACTGCAACCGTAGATAGGAAGAGAGGTGGCAACTTGCCCTGGAAAGGGCCCTTTGGCTAAAGATTATGTCCCTACTGGTAGATATGGCCCTCCTTATCTGTATGGGCCGCTTCCTGTCTGGCCTCGCCTAGCCAGCATTCAGGATAAGAGAAGGTAATTCTGACTTTAAATTTCCCTGATGCCTTGTAGGATGTTCCTTTTCAGGATAAGGCTAAGGGAGTAAACCTGACAAAAATCAGGAGGGAGGAACCTTAGGCAGATGCTGGCAAGATACTTTCTTCAAACCTTCATCTGCTATCCCCTACAGTCACACTAAGCCCCAAACGAGACCTTGTTTCTCCTTTGGATACTCTTGGAGTGGCCAAGAGGGGTGAGGTGGAACTTGGGTACCACACTTCCTCCATATCCTTTGCACAGGCATAGCAGCTCAAAGCATGGTGAGTAGAGAGGACACTTCACACTCGTGATCTATGATCACGAGGAACCAACACAGAGGTAGGCAGTTACCGGTTATAAATTCACTCGACTTGACACCAGAGTGAATACCAGGGGCCTCCCTCAACAGAGGAAGTGACTTTTTAGTCACATTGATTGGCTACCACCCACTAAAGCTGGGCAGCCCCCAGCCAGTAAGGTGTCAATCCATCACATCTGCCTTCCTCTCCAGGTGCAAGTGGCTAGACCAAAAGTTGAAAATTGGATGCATTAGAGCACCTAACAACAAATTAAACTATCCTGATCTGACTTGGAAATTGGAATGTCAGAACCCTTTGCATTGGATTTGGACAAGATCTCACAGAATTGGACAATATCAGAAAAAAAAATTGATATTATACTCTTCGAAGGTGCGCTGTAGTTGGTAAAGCTTGCTGGAATTGCTGACTAGGGATGTGATGTTGCAGGTTGCAATTGAAAGTGGCTTCTTAGATAGACGGATTTCAGGATGACTTTTGTTGCGCTCAATGTCAGAACAAGAAGTGGAAATTGGTGTTCTTTTTTGAGTTCTTGGAAGAGAAGACTGAGCAGACTGGGTAATGGAGTTGATAATACTATCAGGATTGGAAGCTTGTTGGCGGTGTTGGTTCTGAGACATCGTGCTAACAATGTCCCAAAGGCTTTGGCTGTTAGCAGTCATAAGAGATGGCATCCCTCTCGAAGCAACACTACCATTTCGAAGGTTGGCTTGAGTGTGAGTTTCTGTAGCTAGCTGAGTTTTTACAGGGCAGGGTAGCTAGCCCTGCACCAAACCCCCAACCTGGAGGACCAGGGAATTGGTCTTAGTCAGGCCTCTACCCTTCGACCAATCCGGCATGGGAAACCCTACCAGGAGTCAAAGACTCCAGCCGGCACAGCTCTAGGGGTCACGGAGACACACAAGCGGCTTCACCACAACAAGGTGCCAGATTCCAACTCAGCCGTTCCAACAGTACTCAATTAGGCTGTGGTGTTTAAATGATGCTCAGTTGGTACCAAGTGGTCCAAAGTGTGCCAAGAAAATATACCCCACACCATTACACCACCACCACCAGCCTGAACCATTGATACAAGGCAGGATGGATTCATGTTTTCATGTTGTTTACGCCAAATTCTGACCCTATCATCTGAATGTCACAACAGAATTCGAGACTCATCAGACCAGGCAATGTTTTTCCAATCTTCTATTGTCCAATTTTGGTGAGCCTGTGCAAATTGTAGCCTCAGTTTCCTGTTATTAGCTGACAGGATTGGCACATGGTGTGGTCCTCTTCTGTTGTCGCCCATCCACTTCAAGGTTCGACATGTTGTGCATTCAGATATGGTCTTCTGCAAACCTTGGTTGTAACGAGTGGTTATTTGAGTTACTGTTGTCTTTCTATCATCTCGAATCAGTCTGGCCATGCTCCTCTGACCTCTGGTATCAACAAGGCATTTTCCCCCAGAGAACTGCCGCTCACTGGATATTTTCTCTTTTTTGGACCCTTCTCTGTAAACCCTAAAGATGGTTGTGTGTGCAAATCGCAGTAGGTCCCTAATAAAGTGGCCAGTGTGTGTGTGTGTATTATGGATTATATATGGACACACACTTTTAGCTTGTTGAAGAATCCTAGGAAAAGTCAAGTTCCAATTGAATGCAGTGACAGAAATTGTGTTAGAGTTTCACCCTTGGCTATGCTTTCTGTTTTGAATTATGGAGACTGAGATAAGTAGCAGTGACTCCATTATCTATTCACTTTCTATTAATTTTGCAAACACAAATTACAGACAAAGCCTCTCAATTAAGCGTATGGAGCGTGATCTGGCCTCTGTGGGGAAAAAAAAATCGAAATAAATTTTTAAAAACAACAAATAAAGTTCTAAATCAATTTGGGACTTATTTATGTCCAGTGCTGGACTGATACACTGTGCTGACACAACGACAACCAATAATAATAATAATAATAATAATAATAATTATTATTATTATTATTATTATTGCTGGGTAATCAG
>JAODLJ010000002.1:21426254-21437188 GCA_027576115.1 Cathorops melanopus
CGGTGGGCCGCCCTCGCAGCACCCTGCTCGGCCTGCTGAAGGATGACGTCAAGGCCCTTCTCGGAGTCAACTGGGACATCCCGGCGGCCTGTGAACTGGCCAAGGACAGACCGGTTTGGAGGCGCCTTCTCCGCAACTACCTCGACACATGCAAGCAGGCAGACTCTGGGTGACTAATCTCACCCAGAGTGACCTAACCAAGTACAAGTAAGTAAGTACAAGAAGAAAAAAAAACTGTAGTGGACCGTGAGTTGAAAAACCTGAGAGTAGACATAGCAACCCTGCAAGAAACCCAACTGGCCAACTCTGGATCCATTAAGGAGAAGAACTACACGTTCTACTGGTAGGGCCTCAGTGAAGATGATCACCTTCATGTCATTGGTTTTGCTGTACACAATAGAATGCTGGATTGCATCAGTACTCCAGTTGCCATCTCTGAAAGGGTTACATCACTGAGGATGATAATGAGTGCTGGCCAAGTAACCATCATTTGTGCCTATGCACCAACACTCAATGCTGATCAGGAAAACAAAGTCAAGTTTTACGATGAGATCAGTCATGTTGTTCAACAAGTGCCCAGCATAGACCAACTCTCGGTCTTGGGTGACTTCAATGCCTGAGGTGGAGCTGTTCACCAATCATGGCCATCCTGCCTGAGTAAGTTCAGCATTGGCAAGATGAATGACAATGGTTACTTGAGTTTTGCTCAGAGAACCAACTGTGTGTATACAATACTTACTTCAACTGTAAACTGAAGCATAAAGTCTCATGGCACCATCCTAGATCATCTCACTGGCACCAGTTGGATGTGGTTCTGGTAAGGAGAGCATACATAAAGTCAGTGAAAATGACAAGATCCTACCATTGTGCTGACTGTGATACAGATCATGCACTAGTCCTGTCAAAGATAAAGATTCAGCCAAAAAAGACACACTCTGTCAAACCTTCCAAGGCACCCAAGCTGAACACCAACAACATGCACAACCTAAACTAACAACAAGAATTTAGAGAAAAGTTCAATGGATGTCTCACTGGCCAGCCTTCAGGATCACCAATTACCCATCTGACCCCCAATGATACGTGGGAAGAACTATGAACCACCATGTACGACACTGCACTGGGCATCTTCAGGAAGAAACAGACTGTGAGAGAGGACTGAGTTGAAGAATACTCTGACATCCTACTTCCACTCATAGATGCAAAAAAGAAAGTTTTGATTGCCCACAAGAACACATGCTCTCAAGCAACATCAGATTGGTTCAAGGAAGCCAAAATCAGACTCCAATGAGAATCAAGGAAGTGTGCCAATGAATACTGGAACAAGCTCTTCCTGGAGATCCAGGAGGCTAATGACAGGGGCGACACAGAACACAGTACCAAAAAATTAACCTGACATTTGGACCCCAAGGGCAAAAAGTAGCTACTGTCAAATTGAAAACTGGTGAGCCAATCCAAGACAAAAACCTATTGTTAGAATGGATTGAGCACTATTCCGAACTGTACTCAGAGGAATGTCATATGGGTGAGACAATACTGCTTGATCCACTTTCTGAAATTACAGCTCTTGACATTGAACCAAGTAAGGAGGAGCTCAGCAGAGCAACTGATGCACTCTCATGCAACAAAGCACCTGGCAACGATGCTATACCTGCTGAGCTACTGAAGAAGAACAAAGAGCCCATTCTGTTACTACTCCACTAATTCCTTCTCCATTATTGGCAGATAGGCACAGTGCCCTATGACATGAGAAATGCAAACATTGTTACTTTGTATAAGAATAAAGGAGACAAGGGAGACTGCAACAATTACAGAGGTACATCACTCCTCAACACTACAGGCAAGGTATTCACTCATGTCATCCTGCGGCGACTACAAAGGCTGGCAGAGAGAGGGAGTGCTCCTAGAAAGTCAATGCGGGTTCTGCTCCAACAGGTTTACCATAGATATTATTTTCTCACTTCGCCAACTGTAAGAGAAGTGCCGCGAGCAACAGAAACCTCTATCACTTTTGTGGACAAAACAAAAGCCTTTAACACAGTCAGCAGATCAGGGTTATATCATGTCCTCAAAATGATTGGCTGTCCTCCACTGTTACTGAGTCTCATAGCATTCTTCCATGATGAAATGCATGCCACTGTTCAATTTGATGGATCCACATCTAACAGCTTTCTAATAAGAAGTGGTGTTAAGCAAGGGTGTGTTCTTGCTCTGACACTTTTTAATATATACTTCACAGTATTGCTCGTAACTGACTTCAAGGACTCATGTGGAAACGTGTTTCTTTATTGGAGAGGAGATGGTTCACTATTCAATCTGGTGAGACTCAAAGCAAAGACGAAAGTGAAGCAAGCAACATTAAGGGATCTCCTTTTTGTTGATGTGGCCCTTGTTGCCCACAATCAGACCACTCTGCAAGAGATGATAAATACTCTGAATGAGACATGCAAAGCATTTTATCTGGTTGTCAGTGTCAAGAAGATGGTTGTTTTAACGCAAGGAACACCCTCCATCACTGATGCACTTAGACTTATTGGAAAACCACTTGAAACTGTCCAGAAATTCTGCTTTCTGGGATCAACAGTGACCTCTGCTGTCTCCCTTGATGAAGAACTCAACTGCAGAATTGGAAAAGCTGCCACAACCTTTGGCAGGCTGACAAAACGAGCCTGGAAGAAAAAGTACTTCACCACCAAGACATGCATTGCATCTATAAAGCCTGTGTGCTCAGCACACTACTCTATGCCTCTGAGACATGGACCATCTACAAGTGGCAGGAGAGAAAACTCAACAAATTTTACCTTCACTGCCTCCATAAGATTCTAGGCATCAGCTGGCAGTACAAGGTATCAAACTCAAGATTCCTGGAGATGGAAGACCAAATGGCCATTACCTCCATCATGAGCAAAAGAAGGCTAAGATGGCTTGGACATGTGAAGAGGATGGAAAACACCCACATTCCAAAGCAACTCCTGTTTGGTGAGCTTATAAATGCACAATGTCCTAATGGAAGGCCCAAGCTATGCTTCAAAGATGTGTGCAAGGACACTATGAAACATTTTGAAATTGTCTACTCCTCTTGGGAATGTATTGCTGCAGTCTGGTCTGCATGGTGAAGTGCGTTGAAGACAGGAGCTGCTCTGCAGGAAGAACACCTGTGCTCAGACTGAGAAGGGAAGCATTTTTCCTAGAAAACAGAGTGCCTATACACCACCTAGGGATGTTAACTTTCCATGCTGCTTGTGTGGCCACTTCTGCAGATCAAACATTGGCAGAATCAGCCATGAGTGAAGCACAAAGAGATGGACTCACACATCACCATAGCTGTTAAGACTGTCTGTCAAGATGCAAAGAGCAAATAATAATGATGATGATGATGCCATAAAGTTTTGAAGCCTGTCTACTTCACGTGAGTGGGATAATCATGCACTATTTGATGTCTTTTATAACAGGCTTTCTGAATATGTCAAAGATGAGCTGGTTTCCCAAGAATTACCCCTTGACCTGAAAGCTTTCATGGATTTGGTGGGTTGTACTGATGCCCATCTAAGGTCACAGCAAAGAGAGAGGTCCCCAGGATTTCACAAAGCATGGGCTTCATTGCCTTCTACACAGGAACCCTCTTCACCCCCTGAGCCTTTGCAAGTTAATTTGAACCCAGCTCTCTCCAGAGGAATGTGAGCAATGTGATAAGATGTGGGCCTGTTTGTACTGTGGCCAGAGTGATCATTTTTGTCAGACATGCCTACTTAAAAACAAGCCCTCCCCATTCCCTTTTGAGTGGTCACTATTGTTTGTCTCTCTATCCTCTTCAGGTCAAGTCTACACTCTCCAAGCACTAATTGTTTCCAGTGTGGATCAGAACTTCATCGGTTCCTCCTTAGTTCAAGACCTGAGAATTGCCACACATCCCTTCGATCAGCCTCTCACAACCAAGGCCTTAAATGGTCAGTGTCTTAGTGCTATCCACCAGGTCACTGAACCAGTGCCTCTATGTGTTTCAGGTAACTACTCTGAAATAATCTTTTTTTATGTCCTGGCTAACTATCATGTTCCTATTGTGTTAGGACTGCCTTGGCTATCTAAAAATAATCCCCATATTCACTGGACTGATAATTCCATTTTAGGATGGAGTGTTTTCTGCTATGCTCATTGCCTTAATGCCACTGGTTCCCCTGAGACCTCTCTCTCTCCACCCATGGACATCTTCCCAGATCTGTCCTGTGTTCCCCCAAATATCTCAACCTCAATTCAATGTTCAGTAAGTCTAGAGTAACATCCTTCCCTCCTCACAGACACTATAGCTGCGCCATAGACCTCATACCTGGCACTGCTCCACCTAAGGAGCACATCTACTCTGTCATCTTTTGAGAGAGAGGCTGTGGATAAATATATTTGAGTCATTGACAGAAGGAATTATTTACCTCCCCCCATCACCTGCAGGTGCAGGGTTGTTTTTTGTTGAGAAGAAAACATAAGTCTCTTTGACCTTGCATTGATTACAGGGGCTTAAATGGCATTATAATAAATACCCCCTTCCTCTTATGACCACTGATTTTGAGTTGCTACAGGGAGCTCAAGTATTCACAAAGCTGGATTTGCATAATGCATACCACCTGGTCAGGATCTGTGAAGGGGACGGGTGGAAGACTGCTTTCAATACCTCAACTGGACCCTATAAGCATCTCTTTGTTCTGTTTGGGCTGACCAATGCCCCAGCAGTATTCCAAGACTGAGTTAATGACATGCTTTGAGACATGATCAACAGATTTGTGTTTGTGTATCTGGATGATATATTGATTTTCTCCCCCTCTATTGATACACATTGAACCCACATCAGGCGGGTTCTGCAAAGACTTCTGGAAAATCAACTCTATGTCAAAGCAGAGAAATGCAAATTCCATCAGACGGAGATCATTTCTTGGCTTCACTGTTGCCCCAAACAAGATACAAGTGGACCCCTGGAACATTAAAGTCATTACTGAATGGTCCACTCCTTCCTCCAGACAAGAACGGCAATGATTATTAGGATTTGGCAATTTCTATACACATTTTATTCATAATTACAGTTCTGTTGCTGCTCTTCTCATTGCCCTGACCTCAACCAAAATCCTTTTTATTTGGGGAGGCCAAGCCAAGACCATTTACTCAACTAAAGAACCAATTTTCCTCTGCTCCCATTTTAATTATACATGACTAGTCCCTACAGTTTGTTGAAGAGGTTGATGCATCTGAGACAGGAGTTGGGGCAATCCTGTCTCAGAGTTCACCAACAGATAACAAGCTTCATCCATATGCCTATTTTTCTCTCTGTCTCTCACAGGCAGAATGGAATTACAATATTGGCAGTCAGGAGTTGCTGGCAGTTAAACTAGCTTTAGAGGAGTGGTGACATTGGCTAGAGGGCACTAAACACCCTTTCATTGTTTGGACAGACCACCACAACCTGGAATACTTGAAGTCTGCTAGGAGACTCAGCTTGCGCCAAGCCAGGTGGACATTGTTTTTTGCCAAGTTTGAGTTTCAATTGTCATATCACCCAGGATCGCAGAATGCCAAGCCAGATGCACTGTCTTGACAATTCGCTGCTGCTGAGAACCAGGAAGTCCCTAAATCCATCCTTCCCCCTCACTACTTGGTGGCCACAGCTCTATCGGATGTGGTGATATGGGTGAAGGACGCACTTGCTCAAGATCCTGGCCCAGGTACCAGACCTTATAACTGTCTGTGTGTTCCTCTCAGTGTTCACAAACGGGTCCTTGACTGGGGACATGGGTCACAGTTTGCTTGTCACCCAGGTGTTCCCAGAACTACAGCGCTGATTCAGCAATGTTTCTGGTGGCCCTCCACGAAGGAAGAAATCAAGACTTATGTGGCTGCCTGTGATGTTTGCTCCTGCAACAAGCCTGGCAATCAGCTTCCAGCTGGCATCATTAGACCCCTATCAGATGACTTAAGTCCCTGCTTCCTGGAGCAACACCCTAACCTGGGTTGAATATGCCCATAATTCTCTACCCTCTTCATCCACAAGTCACTCACCTTTTCAATGCAGTCTTAGCTATCAGCCTCCCCTTTTCTCCATCCAGGAGGAGGAGGTGACAATTCCCTCCACTCAAGCTTTCATTTGTCAATGCCACAGAGTCTGGGCCTGGGCCCGCTCCTGTCTTCAGTGCACCTCCTATTACTATGAGAGACAAGTGGATTGTCATTGCTCCACTGCTCCAACCTACCGGGTTGGCCAGAGGGTCATGCTATCAACTGCTAACCTACTTCTCAAAGTCATGTCATGTAAGCTGGCACCTAGATTTGTTGGGCCTTTCACCATTTCCAAGATCATAAACCCAGTCAGTGTCAAGCTACTTTTACTACTCACCATGCATCACATTCACCCATTCTTCCATGTTTCCCAGATCAAACCCTTAATCTCTAGTCCTCTCTCCCACCCTGCTATACCTTCCCCTCCTCCTAGGATCATTGATGGTGGTGAAGTGTATACAGTCAGATGTCTGCTGAAGGTCTGTTGCCATGGTAGAGGTCTGCAATACCTGGCTGACTGGGAGGGATATGATCCAGAGGAGAGACACCTGCCAGGTTCATTCTTGACCAGACCCTCATCACAGAGTTCCATCAGAATCATCCTGAGGCCATACCTAGGACACCTGGTGGCATTCATAGGGGGAGGGGTACTGTCACAATCTAGCCAGGCTCCTCTACTTCCTAACCATGTGTCCCCTGTTTGTGTGTATTTATGCTCCTCTGTCTTCTACTCTATTTTTATTTCTGTGTCTCCCAGGATTCTCTCCACTCACCTGTCACTAATTACCTTGTTACAGACAGTTTAAAAGCCATGTGAGATCTCTCAGTGCCTGCAAGATACAGTGTATTGCAAAAGTATTGATCCCCTTGGTGTTTGTCCTGTTTTGTCGCATTACAAGCTGGAATTAAAATGGATTTTGGGGGGTTAGCACCATTTGATTTACACAACATGCCTACACCTTTAAAGGTGAAAATTGTTGTTTTATTGTGACACAAATAATACGATGAATAAACAAAAATCTGGAGTGTGCATAGGTATGTTGTGTAAATCAAATGGTGCTAACCCCCCAAAAAATCCATTTTAATTCCATCTTGTAATACAACAAAACAGGACAAACACCAAGCAGGTGAATACTTTTGCAAGACACTGTATCTTGTCTCTTTGGAACATTTTTGGTGCCTTTTCCATGTTTATAGCTTTTTGTCTTTTTGGCTGTTTTATAGATTTCTGCCCTTTTCTAGCTCTTTTATTTATTTATTTATTGCTACCGTCTGGACTTTCCCCCCAAAATATAAATACTTTCATTGCACTCTGGCCTACTATGTCTGCTTCTGGGTTCAATTCACCACACCTCAGGCCTTACATCCTGTAACACCTTGGATGCATCTTCACAACTTCCAAAACTCCTGGCATGACCAGATAATTATCAAATTTTCAGATCACTGTTTCCACAAATGTCTTCAATTCCCATCTTTCATTGTTGTATCCACACCTGTGGAAAGCCCCAATACTCCTCCCATTGCTGTCTCCTATCTCTGAGGTGTACCATGACCTAAGTGTGGTGTTTAGCAAAACCATTGTGAGTGGTCTGCCACCACACAGACCCGATGATTGTGCTATCGACCTCCTGCAGGGCACCATGCCTCCTCACAACTGTATTGAAAGACTGTCCATCACAGAACACTGTGCCATGGAGGAGTATGTGCACGAAGCCCTGCAGCAAGGGTATATTTGACTCTCAACTTCACCTGTGTCAACTGGCTTCTTTTTTGTGAAATGGAAGGGATGAGGGTTGTGCCCTTGCACTGATTATTGGGAGCAAAAT
Source organism: Cathorops melanopus (assembly GCA_027576115.1). Lineage (NCBI taxonomy): Eukaryota > Metazoa > Chordata > Actinopteri > Siluriformes > Ariidae > Cathorops > Cathorops melanopus. The sequence goes on from JAODLJ010000002.1 coordinate 21,434,114, forward strand.
CAGATCACTGTCAAATACCCCTAACACCTTCCACTAATTCTTCCAGCCCTTGAACAACTTGGGTCTGCCAAGATGCTCACCATGCTTGATCAATGCACTGCTTATTACCCAGTATGCATCAGACCTGGTGATGAATGGAAGACTGCCTTTAATACTGCCACAGGTCATTATGAGTATTGTGTCATGTCATATGGACTCTCTTGAACCCCTCAGTGTTCTAATGCCTAAGAAATGATGTGCTGAGAGTCTTTCTCTGCAAATTTTAACTGTGTATATCAATGACATTTTTATATATTCACCGTCTCATGAAGTCCATATAGTCATGAAGGAGTTTTTCATGACTCCTGGAGAACCAGCTCCATGCTAAGGGGGAGAAATAAAAATTCCACATCTCAGAAATCTCATTCCTGTGTAATGTCATTAGTCTTAGCCAAGGTAATAGCAGTTACAGACTGGCCAAGGACATCAAGAATATTCAGTGCTTCCCTGGCTTCACAAACTTCTATCAGAGGTTTTCTGTGGCTTCAGTTATGTGGTAAGCCCTCTCATCTCTCTTTTCAAGAAGAGCCAAAAGCACCTATCATAGATTTCTACCACAGCCAAGGCCTTTGCAAGACTTTGCAAGACCCTTTTCACCAGCTGCCATTCTTAAATGCTCCAATCCATCAAAGCCATTCATAGTCAAGGTTGATGCCTCAAAAACCGGAGTGGGAGCAGTGTTATCACAGTGGACTGGAGAAAGACCCAAGCTCCACCCAGTAGCTTTCTTTAAAAAAAGAGAAAACTATGACCTGCAGAACAAAACTATGATGTGTAATTGAGAGCTGCTGGCAGTAAAGCTCACCCTGGAAGAGTGGCAACACTGACTCGAGAAGGCCAGGTTTCCTTTCACTATTTTTATAGTTCACAAGAACTTAGAATGCCTGAAAATCATTAAACTCTTGAACCACTGCCAAACCCATTTGGCAGTTTCTTTGCAGCAGTTTCCCCTTTACCCTCACATAATGTCCAGGCTCTAAGAATGCTGATTCCCTGTCATGCATTCATCTTGCCAGTAACCCCAACTCAGAGCAAGAGTCCATCCTGCTTCCTTCCTGCTTCATCAGTGACATAACCTGGGAATTTGATGAAGAATTCACCAACATGCTCCAACATCATGCCCTACCCACCTGCTCCCTACCCCTCCGACTCATAACCTGGGTAAACACAATGCTTGCAACTGATCATCCAGCTGCCCTATGCACTTATGCCATGTTAAGGTTCAAGTAGTGGTGGCCAAGCAAGCTTACAATTATTTGCTGTCACAATTCTTTCTGTACCATATGTGCCCAAGCTAAAGTTCCATGTACCTTGCCAGCAGGTAAACTTATACCCTTGCACATGCCACAGCACCTCAAGTCTCACATCACCATTGATTTGTCATTGAGCTCCCTGAGTCCAAGGTTATGGTCATTATGTAGTTCTCAATGTCAGTGCACCTGATCCTAGTACTGGGCCTATCCACAGCCTTTGGCATGTAACATCAATGGCCGTAGGTGCAGGCTAGACCCAATAAGCAGACACAATATGCGCAGGAGTAGTGAATAAAAAAAGTCTTTCATGCATTTAATATGAAGCACAAAGAAAAAGAGGCTATAGCAAGACAAAAATCTGAAAATGTGATAATGAGAATGGGAGTCAGTTCAAAAACAGTGAACATGAAAAAAAATAATCCTTAGCAAGCACAGTGTGCAGAGTGTGAAGAGTCAAACGCGCAACCCCAAAGTGGGAGAATGAGCTCGTAATCCAGAAAACAGTCAGCAAAGAAGTAATCCAAACAGTAAGTTTGGATAAAGTAATCTCAAAATGCATGGCAAAGTAGCAAATGAGAAATAGAATTTGAAGTAAAAAAAAAAAAAAATCAGCAAAACAGGGTCAAAAATTCACATAGAGGTGAAGATAATTCCGCATCAAGAAATTCTCCAAGCAGTGTTAACATAGAGTCATAGTTGAGCAGATCAGAGACAGGTGTGCTGGCCACAGAGCAGGGAAGGCTCAGGGAAAAACATGGGATGAAGCGCAAGGCCTGGATCAGGACCTGGAAGTTCTGGGCTGGATTGTGACATTTGAGACTACTGAGCACATATTCAATCATGTGTTCTGTTACTTCGGAATCCCTGAGGATATTGTCAGTGACTGGGGGGTACTGTTCACCTCCAGAGTATGGAAGCATTTCATGGAGAAGTTGGGGGTCTCTGAGTCTCACTTCTGGGTATCACTCACAGGCTAATGGGCAGGTCAAAAGGGCCAATCAGGTGATTGTCACTTTCTGTGCACCTTCTGCTCCAATAACCAGGGTGACTGAGTACAGTTCCTTTTGTGGGTCAAGTATGCCCAAAATTCCCTTGAACACACTGCCACACTTCTGACTCCTTTTCAATGTGTGCTAGGCTACCAGCCCCCCTTGTTCCCATGGAATGCCACATAAACCAAGTCACCCTCAGTGAACCACTGATTTAGGTGGAGTGAACAGTTGTGGGAAAGCATCTGGCAGTGCCTTGAGCATGTTGCTGAACAAACTAAGTGGTTTGCTGACCATCACAAGGGCAAGATACCATAGTATAACCTAAGGGATTGGGTATGGCTTTCAACCATGGATATCCAGAGCACACAAGATTGTAGTAATCTCAATCCCAGGTACATTGGCCCATAAAAGATTCTGCAGTGAATAAATGAGGTCATAAACTTGACTGTGCCACTGCTGTATCACTTCCTGTTTCCATGTTTCACACCTCAAGCCTTTTGTCAGTGGAACTCTAGCTACAGACAGTCCCACCATAGCACCTCCTGAACTCCTAGATATTGATTGTTGATGATATGTTATAATATACATTATATATTAATTTTTGGAAATGCTCTGTCACATCAGTGTTTCCCAGGGTACATTACAGCCTACAGAAATGGCCACCTCAGTCTCCAAATTCCAACATGCACATGTGCTTTCACATTCTCATTTGTCGGACTTTTGATCACACCCACACTTTATCTCAATCATACCAGAGACCATCCATCCATCCATCCATCCTCTGTAGCCAC
>JAODLJ010000002.1:22166349-22177374 GCA_027576115.1 Cathorops melanopus
ATGCCCTTCCTGACGCAACCCTCTCCAATTTATCCAGGCTTGGGACCGGCACCAAGAGTACGCTTATGCACCCCCAGCGGCTGGATTTGTATATTTAAATATATTAAATCAAAATAATATTATTTTATTTAATCATGATCAAAATAAGTGAAACATTAATGTTGAATATTTTGAATGTTAAATGTTTTGTTAAACAGAAGGCAAGACCTTTCTAAAAAAGTGTGTGAAAAAATGCATTAATTGTGGAGAGAGAGAGAGAGAGTACTTTATTGATCACTGGGGAATTTATTTGTTTATTTTTTTGCAGCAGCAGTAAACTGCAAATTTACATCAAATTAATGATTTCTGTCCAAGCTTTTAGAAGGTGCCAATATTTTTCTACATTTAAAAATATGTACATGTATTTTAAAAATCCACTGCCCTGCCAAAAAAAAGGTCATGCACTGTAATATTCTGTTACTCATGACAGAGTGACGTGACGGCGTGACATGATGGATTGATGTAATGGATTGATGTAATGGAGTGATGTGATGGAGTGGTGTGACGGAGTGACATGACAGAGTGATGTGACAGAGTGATATGATGGAGTGATGTGACAGAGTGACGTGATGGAGTGGCATGATGGAGTGATGTGACAGAGTGACGTGATGGAGTGGCATGATGGAGTGATGTGACGGAGTGATATGATGGAGTGATGTGACAGAGTGACGTGATGGAGTGGCATGATGGAGTGATGTGATGGAGTCATATGATGGAGTGATGTGACGGAGTGGCATGATGGAGTGATGTGATGGAGTCATATGATGGAGTGATGTCATGGAGTGACGTGACAGAGTGATATGACGGAGTGACGTGATGGAGGGATGTGACAGAGTGACGTGACGGAGAGAGTCCAGAGCTGAGCGGCCTGAGCTGACAGGAAGTCTACAGTCACTCAGATTACCACTCTGTCCAACTGCAGTGAGCTGAAAAGCGTCTCAGAACCCACAGCCCTGAGGTGGATGAGCTCCATGAGCAGAAGGCCACATCGGTTTACGCTCCTGTCAGCGCAGAACAGGAATCTGAGGACACCGTGGACACAGAGTCACCTAAACTGGACAGATGAGGACTGAAGAAAGACCAGGAGGAAGATTTCAAGAAATAATCCACTTAGCGTTATCATTTAACAGCAATTTAATCAACGTTATAAACGCTAGCGATATCATAAACTGAGGGTTCGACGTCACTGACATCATCAGAGTAAAATAAACAGTGCTGAAGGTGATGAAGAGTCAGTTCAAGTTTTTATAAAGTCATAACTATTGACTATCACTCAACTATTGGTAAACACCTGAAGACTGAGCCTGGCCTCCTGGACCTTCCTGATTTGAGTGATCAATTTATTATTCGATGAGAACGCGCTGGGAAGCCGCTGGACTGTCTGATTCATGAGATGCTGCTCATCCAAGCAAAAAAGCCAAAATTAAACATCCAGTCTGATTCCGTACGTGCCGAGGCTTTTACTTGATGCGCTGTCTCGGGACTTTATAAAAACTGACTCTTAATCACCTTAAACACTGTTTATTTTACTCTGATGATGATGTCAGTGACGTCAAAACATCAGTTTATAATATGGCTAGTTTTTATTATTAAGTGTGATAAAAGTGAACAATTTCATCAAACGCGCACTGAGCAGAAACTCGGACCAAAACATCCAACTCTGACCCTTTTGGCTCTCCACAACTCTGAGCACTTCTGACCCTTTCTGTGTCCCACTTTCCTTATTTGGTCATTGTTTCCTGTTCTCATTGTCTTTATTGGCGTTACTTTTGTCTTATTTCACACCATTTTATTTAAGATCTTCAGTTCAGGCCGAGGTTCTTCTTTCTTTCTCCCTCCTGCTGTTTGTGTGTCTGATCTCAGACCTGAGTTTATATCGATTTAGTTCATGAACAGTCAGTAGTGGAGCCGTCGACTGGGTCGTGAGTCGGACCGGGCCGTGTGGGGCTCTGAGCAGAAGCTGAAGGTACCATCTGTTAAAGCTGCAGGCTGTTTTAGTCCAAACACACAAACTGGGTTAATGATGTGATGAGCAGAGAGGAAGAGAAAAATATCACAAACACGAACCCCTGGGAGCAGTGAGAGGACGAGCAGTCGGCACGCTTACGGAAAATGAGTAAAAAGGAATATGTGAATGAAAGCAACTTTTATATTTTAACACAATTTTTAACGTAAAGTTCAACCTGTTTTATTAACAAAGCAATGACAGAGTGTTTGCATTGTTTCATAGACCAACAGTTTCCTTTTAGTGTTTTTTTTTTGTTTATTTCTGTTCTATTGATTTTATAAAATCCTATTAAGTACAATTATGAATAATTACTGAAATTGCCCTGATGGTTTCTGTTACATGTGCCGTAATTTGTCTCTACTGGTTTTATTGGTTTCTAAAAGTTCACATCCTGGTTCTTGATCCAGTTACGGATCCCTGTATTTATGCAGCGGCTCAGTAATTATACTGTCTGGATAACGAAGAATGCTGGAGCAGAGACATTAATCAGATTAATTAACTCCCCGTTAATCCTCAGATTACCATTAGACTCCTGTAAGACACCAAGAGAACAAAACACCATCCGGATGCTCCATCAGGACCGGTGACTCTCTTTTCGTGTGTGTGAGAGGAAAGAGGTCATTCAAGGTCGCGTGTGAGTGTTTGGGGCTTTTATTTAAAGCAGGTCACATGCAGGCTTCTGCCTCGAGGCAGTTTGAGGAAAAGGAATGAGACCGTGGAGTGAAATGACTCATCCAGCCTCGTTTACATAACCGACCCCTCAGCCTCGCTGTCCTGCCTCGGTTCTGTTTTCTTCATCGTTCTCGACATTTAAACCGATTACTTAAGACACACTGTGTGTTAAAAGTGAGCCAGTCGGCGTTTTCACAAACAACTGTACACGACCTCAGTTTCACGAACATCAATAATGTAATGTTATATTTTATTATAAAATAATGATAGGGTGTGTGTGAGAGAGAAATTGAATGTTAAATTTTTAAAACGTTTAATTTGTAAACACCTGCAGCCATAAACGGGGGGTTAAAGGAACGAATCTGAGCGATAGGATGGAAATCTCCATCAGTCTCAGGTCAAGACCTTCCAAGACTGAACAGCTGCAAGTCATATGACCACCAATTCACACAAACTCCGCCCTCTTCCACATGAATTAACTCCATTTATTCTCAGTTGGACAAAGGGTGTGCGTGGGTGTGTGTGCGCGCTCGCGCACGAAGACACGGACAAAAACACTGACGTGAAACATCTTTCCTACTACTACAGAGCAGGACACGCCCCTGGGGGTGGGGCTGATAACCTTCTAGTGAGCATTTAATTGGATGAACACAAGATGAGTACAGGTTGAGTCATCAAAAGGTTTTGTCTTTTTTTTTTAAAGAAGTGATTAAGTATAAAATTATACTGAGAATATCTAAAACTGATTTTTAAAAATAAATTTTGTTTAAATTTTCTTGTAGATGAACCATGATGTTTTTAACTCATTGGACTTCAGTTCCAGGACGGAGGAGATGAGCTCCTCGAGCCGTCCAAGTCTGTGGGGTTTTTATGTAACTCAGATCAGGGTCAGGACTTTGCTCTTTATTTTCCAACAAATCTATACTTATTTTTGTCGATAAATTCTAAAATGGAGCTGCATGTTTCTTTTTGTCCTTCCAAAATGTGGGGGATGTAAACTTTTTTTGCTCTGGGCAGTAATATTGTGCTTTATTTTAGTGTTGGTGTAAGAGCAGAATTTAAACTTGGACACACACTCTGAGGGGGTGATGAGACTTGGAGCTGTCGGAGCGACGCGTTTTATTTTTATCCATTTTAATGCAGAACGAGGCCGAAATAATCAGAATAACTTCCTATAATGAGTGCAGCGTGGCTTTATCGCTCCTGAGGGGCGTCAGAAATCCTCTCAGGTGGGGTTTAGACTCGGGGTTCAGAGCTGTGTGTGTGTTAAATGAACTCATTAATTTTTTAATCCCTATCTGTCGCTGTGTGGGTTGTAGAGGAGATGAATGTCATGTGTTTGTCCTCGTGGGAGTCGTGCTGGGCCCTGAGAGCTGCAGCGGTTTTGACGTTAATGTGTGTGACGAGATCAGACTTCAGTTTCAGGGTGTGAGCATGTGGAGCTTCACGAGACGACAACCTCGTCCACACGAGTCGTGTCATCAGGGTGGCCTTCACTCCTTCACTCTTGGTCGGCTTGTAACCAGTGATGGTCTTCGTTCCACTCCACGCCGCTCTCATGTTGTTCTGTTGGAGTTTCCACTCCAAGTCTCTTCACCAGAGGTACACTTCTTACCATGCATCCTTCACTCAGGTGCAATATATGTGTGTATAGGAATCATTGTATATAAAATCACTTTATTTAGCTTTTACTTAAGTTATTGAACTTATTTAAATTTATTTTATTTTTATTTATTCTTTTCTAAGGACTATTTTATCTTCTATTTTTAGACATATTTACTTCTTCCTTGATTCAGGAGCTTGGTTGCAATTTTGAATTTCCCTCCGGGGATTAATAAAGTGATTCTGATAAAACACACACAGACTGGCTGGTTATACTCCCATGACCCCCCAACAACCCTGCAAAGGTAAAGCGCTGGTCCACCGTTCCATGACCAGGATGGAATCCGCATTGGTCCTCCTGAACCTGAGGTTTGACAATCGGTTGGAACCTCATTTCTAGCACCCTGGAATATACTTTCCCGGGGAGACTGAGCAGTGTGTGATACCCCTATAATTGGAGCACACTCTCCGCTCCCCCTTTTTAAAAAGAGGAACCACCACCCCAGTCTGCCCCTTCACAGGCACTGTACCCGACCTCCACTTGATATTGAAGAGGCATGTCAGCCAAGATAGCCAACAATGTCCAGAGTCTTCAGCATCTCAGGGCAAAGCTCATCCACCCTTGGCACCTTGCCAGTGAGAAGCTTCTTGACTACTTCAGTGACCTCTGCCAGAGATATGGGTGAAGCTCCCCCCCCGAGTCCTCAGACTTCACCTCCTCCATGCAGGATGTGTAGGACAGGTTCCTGAATTCCTCGAAGTGCTCCTTCCACCGCCCGATAATACCCCCAGTTCAGGTCAGCAGTTCTCCTCTCTGGCTGCGCACAGCCTGAGGCAAGCCCTGCTTCCCCTTCCTGAGTTACTGAAAGGTTTGCCAGAACTTCCCTGAGGCCAGCCAAAAGTTCTTCTCCATGGCCTCCCCGAACTCCTCCCACACCCAGGCTTTTGCTTCAGCAACTGCCAAAGCTGCAACTTTTCTGGCCTCCCGATACCTGCTTGCTGTCTCAAGGCACCCCTGGGCCAACCAAGCCCGAAAGGCCTCTTTCTTCAGCTTGATGGCTTTCTTCACTGCTGGTGTCCACGACAGGCACCAGTGACCTTTTGGCCACAGCTCCTACCAGCTGCCTCTACAATGGGAGGCTTTGAACATGGTCCATTCAGATTCCATGTCCCCAACCTCCTCCAGGATGCAAGAAAAGCTCTTCCAGAGGTGGGAATTGAAGCCCTCATGAACAGAGGACTCCACCAGACGTTCCCTGTTCACCCTCACTACATGCTTGGGTTTGCCATGTCTGTTGTTTGACTTTCATGGCTTCTCTCTTAATTGCATTAACATGGCAAGCATGTAGTTTAATGGGTGTAGTTGTGATAACATGTATGTTATATTTCAAGACCATTGTCTGAGAAGGAACAGCTTAGAAATGGCAAGAAAACTTAGAAAATTAGGCTTTCAGCATCTGCCTTCTGGTAGTCAGGCAAATGACCTAGAAGGGAAGACAGATTGGACAACATTTTAGAATTTGAAAGTCTGCAAAAGGCTTGTGGCACTGTTATGACTGTAGTGTGATTTTGTTTCGGTTTGTTTTTCCCGAGGTACTGCCTTCCCTCTTCCTTACCAGTAAGATGCTTGGTTGAGCACATCAATGCTTAATTAGTCCTCATCAGGGCCTGGTAGATAAAAGATGAGCACGCAAAATGCCAGTGGGCCAATTGGCAGCTTTTAGTCTGTGTTATGTGCAACATTTAAGTGTGGTGTACTGGAGTCGGTAGTTCTTCTTTCAGCTGCTCCTGTCAGAGGTCGCCACAGCAGATTATCTGTCTCAATTTATGATCCACATATTTGATTTGGCATAGCTTTTTACATTGGATGCCCTTCCTGATGCAACCCTCCCCAATCTGTCCAGGTTTAGGACCAGCGCTAAGTATGCAGTGGCTTGTGTAACCCCAGTGGTTAGGTATTTTACCTAATCTGCATGTCTGAACTGTGGGAGGAAACTGGAGCACTCAGAGGAAACCCACGCAGACATGGGGAGAATATGCACACTCCACACAAAGGCCATGAGGTTTGAATCCGGAAGCTAATTTTAATTTGTTACTGCCTCAATGTCCTGAATGTATTATTTGGGGTTGTAATGTTTTGGGGCTTGTCTGGGAGGTTTGAAAAAGGAGACTGGTAAGTGGATTTATTGAATAGAAGTGTTCCCTTGCACTAACATTATCTCCAGTGGCTATCGTAGTGGTTGCTTTCTGTCTCCATTGTCTAGTCTTCATTAAGCATTTTAATAAGCTTTCTCAGATTAGATAGCTGAGTGTTCACAGTATCAGCCTCTCCATCAGGCATTTTTATTATATCACCTTTCTTATTTTTGAAGTAAATCCTGGGTAGGGATAAAGTTCTCTGGTGGGGGTGGGCTTTTTAAGGCTCCGGCCTCTGATGTTTAGCCTTTCAAGTTACCTTTAGCTCGGCACACTCCAGAAGATAAGTAGGTATCATTTGGGTTTGGCAGGATCTGGGGAAATTTGTTTTGGTAAACCTGGGCTTGTTATTTTAGCTCAGCCTAGTCTAGTGGGGGTTACATTAGCTTCTTAGTTTTGGACTACATATGTTAATTTGTTTGTGAATATGGCAGCATAAAATTTGTGGCTAATTCTACGTTCAGTCACTTTGATGACTGTAGGAAAAAGGATTTGTGTGAAATTGCCACACATCATGACATTCATGTTTCAAGTTCTTTGGTTAAGAGAAACCTTAAAGCTGTTATATTAAATGCATTGATGGAAAAAGGAATTTTTACTTCACAGGATGGTTCCGTGACTGGGGCTGTAGCTGCAGTGTCTTCAAGTGAAGGCTGTTTTGGTATGGCTGAGCCCTCAGGTAGTATAAGTCGCTCTGATTCTCAGTTAGAAGTGACTGAGTCACAGCCTGTTGATCTTACTCCAGGTATGATGTGTAGTGAGAGAGAAAAAAAGCTGTTCACATTGCCACAGTTCAACCCTCTCTTGGTAGAGTCATTAATCTGGCTCTAGAGTAGATACCTGGTTAAAGGTGCGCTCAGCTCACCTTCAGCTAGATGTGCAAGAAAGTTTGCTGGCTCTAAGAGAGAAACAAGAGTTTGAACTCTGGAGGCAGATAGGGCTGTTAGAATGTCAGCCAGAGTTGCAGAGGGGTGAAGCAGATTATATTGGGCCTACGGTACATTGGCAATGATTCCTAACTCTAATAGTCATCATTAGATTCTGCTGTTGCATTTAATGTGTGTTTCCTTGGTGCCAGTTTTTCAAGAGTTTGAGGTTGAGTCCTATTTCAGTGCATTTGAGTCAATTGCTGCTGCTTTACATTGGCCAAAAGATGTGTGCGCAATCCTCTTGCAATGTAAGCTGGTTGGTAAGGCACAGGAGGCTTGTTTTTCTCTCTGTATTGAAGGTATTCTCTTCTGTGAAAAAGTAAAAGTACTATCTTGCAAGTGTATGATCTAGTGCCAGAGGCAATTAGCAAACAGCAATTCTGAAGCCTTAGAACACCACCAACCCAGAATTTTTTTATTTTGCCAGGGAGAAAGGGATGCTTTTTTGATAGGTGGTGTTCAGCATGTAAGGCTGAAGACCTAGCTTGAGCTGATCCTGTTGGAGAAGTTTAAGACCTGGATGTTTGAGTGTATTGTAGTTTATTTAAATGAACAGAAAGTAGCAGCATTGCAGCAGGCCACCACTCCAGCAGATGGGTTTTCTCTTACACACACAAACAAATTAGTTTTAATAAACAATTATTCCCCACCATGGTCCTACTCAAAAAATAGGTGACACATATGGTCCCCATGCTAATGTCTCTTCATCAGGTTTTAAGGATGAGAAACAGAGTTAAGGGTCCCCCCCCCGCACGCACGCACACACACACAAGCCAGGTCCCACAGTCGCGGACTGTCTGGCACTAAAGACGTTGTATCACTAACCCATCTGAATCCTCAACACTATGCTCCTCACTGCTATCAGGTACCACTGTCAACCCAACAGAAAAGGCTTGATCATGGCATAGGTCCTTGGTCTCAGAACCAGAAGGGTCTTCATGTATGATAAGCATGTTAATGTGACAGACATGTGCCTTATGTTTAAGGAGTACACTATCAGGAATACAGATAACTCAGTGTCACCAAGTTTTTTTTTTTTTTTTCCCCTTGACCAAGTATGGACCTGAAAACTTGGCAGACAGAGAGGAACCAGGAATCAGCAGTAAAACCGTTACTCATTCACCAGGCTGTAATTTCTTGGGAGCTGCTTCCCTGTCAAAGCTGCTTCATATGCTTTTGAGACATCCCTAGGGATTCACAGGTGAAGGTACAGTCTTGGTGAAGATGCTCATGAAAATTGTGCACAGTCTAAAACATTTGTTTACCACCATCTACTAAGAATCTCTGAGAGCTTTCTGAGGAGCTCCAACTGAATTACCAAAAACAAGTTCTGCAGGACTAAATCCAAGTGATTCTTGGACAGCTTTGCTTCCAGCAAATAACACGTGAAGCACCCCCTTCATCCCAATTTGTCTCAGTTCCTAGGCAGTATTTCCAAAGCATAGACTTCAAAGATTGGTGAAATCTTTCCAGAGCACCTTGAGACTTTGAGTGATGAGGACTGGACACCTGGAGAGCTATGGCTAGCGTTTTCATAATTTGTAGAAACAGTTTGGATAAAAAACTCCTGATTAGTCTCCTGATTGGTCTGGGCAACCTTGGGTAAACAAAAAGTGGTGAAAATTTTTATAAGTGTTTTAATCACAAGAGGACTAGTAATTCTGCATAAGGGAACAGCTTCTGGAAAACAACTAACAGCACAAGTTATTGTTAGTCAATACTGATTTCCAGACTTGGTTCTAGGTAGCAGGCCAACACAATCAATAAGGACACAATCAAAAGGCTCCCCAAGTACAGGGATGGGGCAAAGGGGAGCTGGAGGAATAACATAGTTCAGGTTTCCAGAACACTGACAAGCATGGCAAGACCGACAGAACTGCCCTACATCTTTCTTAAGAGCAGGCCAAAAGAAATGTTTAAGAGTACAAGCATATGTTTTTGTGATGCCTAGGTGTCCTGACCAAGGGTGGTCATGGGCTACCTGGAGTACATGTTGCCTGTAAATTCAAGATTCAGTGTTTGTCATATGCACAGTTAGGACATGTCCACTTGCGCAATGAAATTCTTAGTTTGCTGTCTACCATGAATGCCAATTACAAATAAATAAATAGGTGGAAGAAGAAAAAGGCAATATAGTGCAAAAATAAAAGCAAAGAAAGCAAAAAGCAACAAAAACAAAACACCCAGTATAGAAAAAAAATAAAAATTAAAAATAAAGGTAAATGTAGTGTAATACAAAAAAATAAGGCAATGATCCAACGTAGCAGCAGAAGGGCAGTAATGTGCGAATGTGCAAACAATGTAACCGCTCAAGGAAACAGCAGCAAAATGTCAGCAATGTGCAAATATGTGCAAACAATTTAACCAGATGTTAACAGTCAAGGAACGGCAACAAAAAGGGCAGTAATGTGCAAACAGATGTAAACAGTCAAGGACAGTTTACAGGGAGGTAGTCCATGGTTATAGACTCCTGTCAGCTGTTCAGGAGTCTGATGGCGGTGGGAAAGAAAGAGTTCTTTAGTCTGACAGTCTTACATTTCACACTTCTGTACCTCCGGCCTGAGGGTAGGAGTGTGAACAGTCCGTGCTGGGGGTGGGTGGGGTCTTTGAGGATGGAGGCAGCTCTCCTGTGGACTCTGCGGTGGTAGATGCTCTGCAGAGAGGGCAGTGGAGTTTTGGTGATCCTCTCAGCAGTCTTCACCACCCTCTGCAGGCGTTTGCGGTCCATAGCTGTAGTGCTGCCGTACCGCACAGTGATGCAGTTGGTCAGGATGCTCTCAATCACGCAGCTGTAGAAGTTGCTGAGGATCTTGCAAAACAAATAACATGAGTAGTATAAATAAATATGATACTGTGCAAAATACGAGGAAACAAATACCTGTATCAATATTAACAGGACAAAGACAATATAATCACAGAGGACTAACATCATAAAAGGGTCGAGTTCTTCCTCTAAAAGCTGTTGAGATAAAAAGGTGTTTGGAAGACTGAGACCGTAAATGGCTAGGTAAACCATTCCAAAGGCAAGCACCAGTATGTGTGAAAGAGGACTGTCCAGAAGATCTAACAGAAGGGATAAACAGAGAGACGGGGCCTGAACGGGTATTATGGCAGGAAGAATTTGGAACAAAGGCAGATGTTGGATATTGCGGAGCGTTACCATGAATAATGTTGTGCATGTGATGTAATTTAAGCTGTTTGGCTCGTAGGCTCACTAGCAACATCTTGACCTGCTCAAACTCAACATGACGTACCTGTATATGGGTCCGAGGAGAGGCACGGAGTAGATATCGAACTATTTTGTTCTGAGTTGTCTGCAGACAATCTTGCTTTTTCTTGGTAAGACCAGAGTACAGAGAACCAGGCAATCCAGAGTAAATATTCTTACTCTCATAGTATCTCATAAAAATAGTAATAACTAACCAATCATCATTAATAATATCTTTTACAGTGGCATTCAAAAGTTTGGGCACCCTTACTGAAAATGTCTGTTATTGTGAATAGTTAAGTCAAGTTTATTTGTATAGCGCTTTTAACAATAAACATTGTCGCAAAGCAGCTTTACACAATTTGAACGAC
>JAODLJ010000002.1:22407829-22423004 GCA_027576115.1 Cathorops melanopus
AGCTTGCAGCTGACCACATGGACAAAGAAAAAGCCTTCTAGAAGAAAGTTTTATAGTCAGATAAGACAAAGACTGAGTTGTTTAGCCACAATAATGAAAGGTATGTTTGGAGGAGTAAATGCGAGCCATTCAAATCCAAGAACACTGTACCAGTTGTTAAGCATGGTTAAACAAAGTGAATGGAAGAATGAAGGAAGAGGACTACCTCAGAATAACCTCAAAACCATCAGCTAGATGGTTGAAACTTGGACACACTTGGATGTTTCCAAGAGGACAAATGATCCCAAACACATCAAAGCTGGTTATGAAATGGTTAACATTTGGCTTTTGGAATGGCCTTCCCAAATTGCTGACCTCAACCCTACTGAAACTATGTGGACTGTCCTTAAAAGTTGGGCCCATCCCAGGAAACCAACAAATATAATTGAACCAACAATTCTGCCATGAAGAGTGGTCAAATATCCAACCAGAATTCTGCCAGAAGCTTGCTGGTGGTTTTCCATTCCCTTGGTAAAAGATTTAACCCCCTACCTCCTGTAGCCCCGTATTGAAAGGCCACTAGTTGAGCCCAGTCAAGGGCACTCCGATACTAGGGGTAGGGCCTTGGGAAGGAGGGAAGCCTCAGTGCCCAATGCAATGCAGTATGTAAAAATGTTAGACACCTTTTAGTAGCAACAAACAGATGATGCAAAAATCATTTCGAAAAATAGCACCAAAAGCCTTCTGCTTAAGTGAAATGGACTATATAATGGACATTTCCCTGGGTTTACAGAAGGGTTTCTTGGACAACACTTGAGATTTTGCAACGGTACCATTAAAGTAGTCAAATATATGAAATGCTAGCATGGCAATTTCATAGTCGAATGAAATGGGTTAATTTAACCTGTGAAACGTCGGCTTGTCAAGATTACTGATAAGCAAATCACAAATGTAGGTTACTGATTTAATTAAAAAAAGAAAATATTTAAACGATACGGAGATGCAGATAAAGACAAACACAATCCAAGTTTTTGTGGTCATAAGGAATTATCATTAGATTAGACATTTATTAAAACATGGTTAACAATTATATTTATTTCTTCAATTCAGTGTTACTCCAGTTCTGTCCAAATGCTTTTCCTCGATCTCCTGGTAATTTAATTTTACCAGGAGAAAATGTTGAGAATCTGAGCAGAATATCGACACAATTTACACTGATCTGTGCGAATAAAATTTCAAATGCATCAATTGTGATGCAAAATACTCGTTACTTTGTTAATTTTGAGTTAAAACACAACAAAAGCATGCCTATTTCAAAATCTTCGTAACTGACATTTGCCCTGATGAACTCAATGTTCTATAAATAAGTGCTATGGTGAACTGTGTTTAGGTTCCCTTCAGATCTGTGTCCCTTTTCATCATACAAACTCCGCCTGAAAACCAACCGCTGAGAAATCCATGGTTTCTGTAGCAACGCAAAGAGCTCCATGCATTCATACACATTCTTTTTCCACGCTGGAGGCAATGCATTCTGCAACGTTAAACTTGTGCTTAACACGAGCATATTACATGATTAAAACATGCAAAAGCAGCAATTAACCAGTGCTTCTTGCTCGAACACGAAACACTGTGCTTGAATATTCAGTCTTTTGCTTTAACAGTTTTACAGTCCGAAACTGTGATAGCCTGAATACATTGAAAAATATATTTAAAAATAAAACAAAGCAGTAAAACATTTTTTATTGCTAATTTGTATTGAATGTTTTAAGCATTTTAGTCTCTAAAGATCTGCCATGCTTATTCCTTGTCTTAACTCATCTGCTATGCTAATTTTATGCAACATTCACATGACTCTTTTCTGTGGTATGAAACCATAGTTCACTGTTGAATACTAAAGAAATACTGGCTAGTTAAACTAAAATATAAAAAGTTATAGAAATGGAGTAGTTTTTCATGCTTGATTATCCACTTTTACACAAAGCAGACAATAAGAATGACAAGCTTCATATCGTGCTTAACTCAAACAATGCCTTTCCTGCATTTTTAAATAAAATGTAGCACATGACTTCAGAACACAGCGAGTATAGTTTCTAAAAGCAGCTGCACACTTTCCAACACACTCCAAACAAAGAGAAAAATACAGCTGCCTCCAATACTGAAATGAAATTGACTGGGATGTGCGCCAACCACTGTACGACTTCCATTTCACATCACAAATCAATGGAATCGAGATGCAACTGAATTGAAGAGATAATATGCTCCAAATAGACACAAAAGATGTAACATGCTCTAATCTGCTTCCCCCCCCCCTTTTCGAAGGGTTCACAGGTTGAGCATCAGAACTGGGATCCCACAGACAGATACCGATAGTTGGAGCACTAAACAAATTCAGATACTGATATAGTGCCTTTACACTGCTGTTATAATAAGACTTCCGTAAGACACAGAAAAGCAGACAGTTTCTTGACCGTAAAACCTTTTTCATATTGACTGAGACATGACATGCATGTTTGGTCTATGGCAATCTGATATTTACAGTGGCTTTCTAAATTATTTAACACCCCTGGAATTTTTCAAATGTGTCTGAATATTCTTTCCATAAAGTATTTTATTGCAACCTCATGTTCTCTTACAGGGAATTTTCAAAGTCAGATTTAATTATTGGTTAGCAAGTACAGGGTATTTCCAAAAATTTTATATCATTTCACAATCTAATAACTTTGCCAATTCTCATTCAACTGACCTCAAATTTTAACAGCATGTGTGGAAACAGGTCAAAATTTTAATTTTTAATTTTTTTTTTTTTTATCTTTTTAGGGATAGAAATGCCATTCACTGGAAAAGAAAAGGCGTTGTGTGTTAGAATACGCTCGAACAAGACTGTGCAGCGTGCATTTATGAGAGAATTCTCTAAAAATGCACCGTTACCAGAAAAGACTGTTACCCAAGACATGTTGTAGCGTGTTTGGCAGGAGCTGGACTACCGACTTGACATGTGCCGTGTCTCAGGCAGCGCGAATATTGAAAATTTGTGAAATCGTTCATGGAATCCACATACCTTTGAATTTCTCATTTCACATTTTGAGGAATAAATCTTATATTGCTCAACATTAAGCCTGTTCAGTTTCACTTGCCTAGACTATGTACGGTAGTTTCTGGGATATTTACATCTCAAACAATATCAAATTTTTTGAAACACCCTGTATATCAAAAAATATCAGTAAATCCCTCAAGGCGCAAGAAGCTCCTGATGACAAAAATATTGTCCAAACAAGGACAATAATTGGCTTTTACCTACGAAATATTAAAACAGCTCCCAATTTCTGAACAAAAACCACCACAGTTGAACTCTGGTGTTATTAAAGAGACTTTAAGGAAAGGAGTAGAAATGAAGACTAAGGAGCATTCCATGTTAAAGATAAAGTAATTGAGTTTCGCAACTTAGGAATAGTGTGCAAAAGTATAAAGAAGTTGGACATGCCAATAAGCACTTTTGGATCAATAGTCAGGAAGTGGAAGCTGCATCACATTCCCCCTAGCACTAACTAGACAAGGCCCTCCCACAAAAACAAGACACAGTGCATAAGTCCACTAAAAATAACATACAACCCCCCCAAGAAAGCTTGGGAGAAGCTTCAGATTTCAGCAGGACAAGGGTCCAAAACACAAACGCCAAAATGATGCAGGAGTGATTCAAAACAAAAAAGGTGAAAATGTTCTACAGTGGCCAAGTCAAAGTCCTGCTCTGAATCCCACTGAGAATTTGTGACACTGTTTGCAAATTGTAGTCAAACAACATCCAGCCAACTTGAAGAATCTGAAACAAATCTGCAAGGAAAAATGGTGGTGATGGTCGGGGGAGAGTGTGTGGGGGGCCTCAGTGTGCAAAGCTGGTATTTATGCCAACAGACTTAAAGCTCTTATTGCAGCAAAATAGTGGTTCTACCAATCCTGCAAGTGTGAAGGCATTGAATACTTATGCAAGAAGCTTTTTTTTTTTTAAATGTTCTGACAAAAAATGAATTTTGACTAAGATTTCCTAACATTAAGAGCATACTGATTGGCAATAAAAAATACTGACTGGCGTAATCCGAGTGTCGTTTATGACCCAGATCAATATTGTGAATTAAGGGGGTTGAATACTGTTGCAAGGCGGCACGGTGGTGTAGTGGTTAGTACGGTCACCTCACAGCAAGAATGTTCTAAGTTCGAGCACAGTGGCCGACGGGGACCTTTCTGTGTGGAGTTTGCATGTTCTCCCCGTGTCTGCATGGGTCCCCTCTGGGTGCTCCGGTTCCCCCACACAATTCAAAGACATGCGGTTAGGTTAACTGGCTACTCTAAATTGTCCATGGGTGTGAATGTGTGAGAGGAGAAAACCTCTATAATAATCCAGTAGAAGGCAATGGGAAACTACTACTGTAATTCTTCCCTAGAAACTTTGATGGCTGAAACCGTCAGAGCAGACCTGCCATCAGGCAGAACACTAAAGAAGTTTTGCAAGCCACTGTAAAAACCTATACTTTTTGTAAAATTGCTTAAATATTTACATTAAAAATATGTACCAAAGCATATTGCATAAAGTCTTATATGCAGTTTTCTATTAATATACCATTATTAGACTATTAAGATAACTTGCCATGGTGGATTTCCTCTATGTGACACAAATCTTGCCCTCACTGATGTTACACAACTGTAATTCCATTTCTTTTGTTCAAGGTTATGGCTTTTTTATTTTTTTATTTAACAGAATTGTCCGTTTCCTTTGTCACGGCCCTGCCTGGCTTCTCCTCTTTGCTTTGCGTTATTTGTGTTTCCTTCAGGTAGCGTACTACAGGTGTTCTGTGTTGCTGTGATTACTTCCTGGTTTGGGTGCTTTAAAAGGCTCTCGAAACTGGGCTAGTGGTCCACCGCCACTGCTCCAGCACCCTTTTATTTTGCTTATTCATTACACAGCATTATCCTGATTGCCTTACACTTATTTTCCAAATCTTTCATTTATACTGATTTTACTTAACCTCAGTTGTTATTTTTAATAAATATTATTTGATTACTGCTAAAGGCGGCATGGTGGTGTACTTAGTCACGTGTCGCCTCCCCTTCCATGTTTCTGTGCCCTGAGCCAGGCATTTGTAACACCTTGCATTATTTAAAATTTAATTACCTAATATTTTAGAAGCATAACATTAAAAGCAAATGTGCGTCACAACTTTGCACATCTCACCACACAGCTGAACCTACTGATGTACTGGAAGATAAAATCAAATCAATACAACATTCACGTTAAACATAAGTGCTCAGAGAGCTTTACATAAGGTTATATTATATGCCAGTAAAATTGTTTTATGGTTCAATATTTAGCAGTAACGGCCAACCAGCAAGATTCTGTGGATAATTCTTGTTTGGTAGCTGTGCACGACTACAGATTTGAGATAACCTTCCTTTTCCTGACAGGAGCGATTCCTTAAACTCAACATGCTGTAGTCAGAGCTGGTGACTTGAGTCCACAGGTTACATCAATATTTATGTTGGGAATTTTACTTGGATACAGATTATGCCACTGCTTAAATCCATTTTCTGAGTGAGCCATGCAGAGATTGTGTACATCGCCTGCATGTAGTTCACATCTCTGCGGTTGCCATATTTTTCCTGAGTACAAATGTCTGTGATGGGGTTTTTCAATTGTGTGGAGAGAACTGCCTTTAAAACACAAGCTCTTCCCATTAATCCCGAACTAAATCAGGGATAGAAAATGCAAACGGAAGCAGGAAGTTTTCTTTCTTCTTTACTATCAAATGTAATACCATGTAACAAAGGCAATTTAAAAATTACAAAAAAAAAAAAAAAAAAAAAGACTAATACAGTGATGATGAGAAAGTGACCAGCACTGACAAACTTCTAATCAGAATATTGTACATTACAAATAAAAAGTGCTGCATAAATAGTACTGATTGTAAGGATCACATTATTTGCTGCAAATTTGGGTTAACATTATGGCTTGCACAGTCATTATTTGGCAGCTTATAAAATAGCACTTGATCCAGCACACCCCATTATATTTCATTTTATTTTTCTTTATGTTGTGCACCAGCTACTCATGCACGCGACTTGATGCAGCCATGAGATATTAAATTGAGGTTGTGAAGTCAATGTGTGCACAGGATGTAGGCTCTGATCTCCTCTGTAAGGAATTAAAAACCATTTTGTGAACTTTAAAGGGACTATACTATGAATTAAAATCACCATGTATTTAATATTGGACCCAATATTTTGAGTGTATTTACAGCCTAAAACAATTTTCAGCATGACCTATTACGATTACATTTAATTCTTTACCCCTTAATGACGACATATGACGCCCCCGTGTATATCCCATAATGACGACATATGACGCCTTGTCAAAACCTTGTCTTTAGACTTTTTTTCTTGCAAATATGTTCTAAGGGTGAACAGTATATACATATACAATGGTGGCTGTAGCAACTGCTTTAAAGGGTAAAGAGTTAATGGTCAGACAGTGGCACTGGACTTAATGCTGCTCCTTATTCAGGCAGATATCGCATAAGAAAAATGGGCTCAAGTCCAAGTTCAGAGACACACCATCATAATGGAGACACACCTCTGTTTTCAGAGGGGAACCGTCAGGGCCTTCTAGGCCTTCAGAGAAGGCCCAAACATATCAGCATTTCAAACATTTTCTTAATTTCTTTCGTTCTTTAATTGCTTTCATAATTTCATTATAATTATTCTCTTCTGATTCTAATTTGGACTCATTTTCTATCAAATTCGCTTCAGAAATGAAGGGGTCACTATTCTGAAAACATTAAAATCGAGTTTTCCAAGGAGATTTTTTTGTTTGTTGTCTCTAGGCAGAGAAGGGTTTAGAGCTGCTCACTCACTGGTCAGGACTTCACTGCAGGGATAGAAGGCCATGGCAGTGTATGTTTCTCTAGGAAGTGACCGATGAATTAACCAATTAGACTTTGATTTATAGTGGGAGGGAACAAAAATTCATCGTTCTAGGACTTCTTGAAGGCCAACGCTAGCAGTCAAGCCAGTGCTATCGAGAGCAAGTAGCACAGGCTAATGACCAAGAAACTAAGATTTCTGCCTCTGGACTCTTCTTCCACGCACATGAAACAATTTTTTTTTTTGGTGAACTTCCTCAAATCCCTCTATTGTAAAATATGTTAATGGTTCCACTATTGTTTCTGATGGTGCGTTAATTAGTGTAACACACTGGAAAGGGTGATGCCAGAATTCTTTCTGCTGTCTGTGTGTTGATAACCCTATCATTCATTATTTTCCAGAATAAATCGTGACAGATCAACTCTTCACCTCCTCTGCATCATTAGCCACACAGACTTTTAGTTATTATTAGAGTAACTGACTGGTTATAGTCAGTTACACACACACTCGCCCCAGTAATTTTCACTCAGATTCCTTTCCCTATGTAATTTACTTAGTTACTTTTAAAATCAACATTGACAACTACACACAGTGGCGCTATCTGACAGCCTGCCGCTAATCCCTTGCAAAATTCTTTGCCCTGTTGCTTTGTGTGTGTCTGGCTAAGTTTTGGCTGAGCTCAAGTCCCAGCTCTAATAGTAACGGTTCACTACTGTGTTTTCAGTAAACTCCATCTCATGTTTAGTTGCATTTCAAGATAATTTCTAAATATGGACCAATGTAGAAAATGGTTCCAGCTCATATGAAGCGTCTCTATGATGTGACAATTACACAGCAATAATAAGTATTAAAAATGTGATAAAAATAAGCAATTTTGTGGTACATCTACATGGTTATGAATAAAGAGACTGGAATTATATGCATTTTTGTTGTGCATTCAACTACAGAACAGGTAGGAACACAATATTTTTCTTATGGAAGCTACTGTTTTACACTTTACTGAATTACAATACAGAATAATAGGAACCAAGAGCAAAATTGAAAATTTGGAAATTTGAAAAAATAAAAAATGTTTGCGTACACCACCACCGGGATAAACTACTTGCATTTCATTAAAAATAATTTTACTACAACCCCAGTTCCAAAAAAAGCTTAGATGCTGTCTAAAACAATTAAAAACAGAATGCAATGATTTTGAGGTCCTTTTCGACCTATATTCAATAGAATACAAAGACAAAATAGTTGATGTTCAAACTGAAATATCAACCTACACTTTTTTGTAAATATAAACTCCTTCTGAATTTAATGCCTGCAACACATTCCAAAAAAGTTGTGATGGGGACATGCATTACATTGCTTTCTTTTAACAATACTCAGTAAGCATTTGGGAACAGAGAGCACCAATTATTGTTTTGAACGTGAAATATTTCCCATTCTTGCTCATTATACAGCTTCAGTTGCTCAAACGTCTGAAGTCTCTGTTGTCATATTTCGTGCTTCATAATGAGTCACACATTTTCAGTGGGAGGCAAGTAGGCCAGTTTAGCACCTGCACTCTTACTACGAAGCCACACTGTTGTAACATGCAGAATGTGGCTTGGCTTTGTCTTGGTCGAAGTTCATGGGCGTTCAAATGTTGGTTTTCAGCCATGCCCCTTACATGCAGATATTTCAAGGTCAAGGCTTTTTTTAAATGGTCATTTCAACCATATACAGTTCACAGTTAAAACGAAACCACGTTTCTCCAGGAGCATGGTGCTAGATTAAACAATCACAGGACTACAAATCTACGTATAACAACAAAGTGCAAGAGCGCAGCGGATGCGAACACTGCAGACAAACTACATACAACATGAAGTGCAAACAAGGACAGTGCAAAAAAAGACAACTAGCACAGACAGTACAGTGCCAACCAGTACCTGTCACTGATAATGTGCGGAAAGTGTGTGTGTGCATTTTGAGGTAACATATGTAAAAATAAATAAGTGTAAAAACACTATGTGAGAAGCATTGTTAAAAAATGATTGAGCATTGTTCTTCACTGTGCAAGGACTGGAGTGGGAGTGGTGTGATCAACAGTCTGTGTGTATCAGTCTAGTCCCTCAGAGTTGATCAGTCTGATGGCATGTGGGAAGAAACTGTTAAAGCCTGGCTGTGAAGGCCTGAATGCTTCGGCAGCTTTTTCCCTAGAGGGTAGGAGGGTGAAGAGATTGTGTGAGGTCATCCAAAATGCTGGTGGCTTTCCAGAGGTAACGTGTGGTGTAAATATCCTTGATGGAGGGAAGAGAGACTCATGATCTTCTCAGCTATCCTCACTATTCCCTGTAGGGTCTTGCGATCCAGAACAATGCAATTCCCAAACCAGACTGTGATGCAGCTGCTTAGAATGCTCTCAATAGTCCCTCTGTAGAACATTGGGAGGATGGGTGATGGATTTTCTTCAGCCTTTGTAGGAAGTAGACACATTGCTGGGCTTTCTTGACCATGGAACTGGTGTTAAGGGACCAGGCGAGGTTCTCTGCACCTTTATTAGTAATTGTAATTACTATTATTGTTTAGTAATTGATGTACTAAAGCTATTTATTTGGATGGAGGGGGTGCGCACCGGGTACACCCCCCAAATACGCTTCTGATGTTGTCTCTGGTTCAGGAGTGGCTTGCTATTAGGAATGTGAGAGAGTTGTAGCCTCTTTCCTGAAGGCATCTGTGTGTCGTGGCTCTTGATGCACTGACACCAGCCCCAGTCCACAACTTGTGAAGCTCTCCCAAGTGAATAGGCTTTTCTTGACATTCCTCTCAAGGCTGTGGTCATCCCCTTTCTAGCCAGTCTTTTCAGCAATGACTTTCTGTGGCTTACCCTCCTTGTGGAGGGTGTTGATCATCTTCTGGACAACTGTCAAGTCAGCAGTCTTCCCCATGATTGTGTGGTTATTTGGTATTTATGGTATTTATACCATTTTACTCAAACTCGAAATTAAATATTCTCATATTTTGAGGGTTTTTTTTTTTTCCACCATCAGCTAGGGGTGCAATGATCATTCAACTTAGTCGACTAAAATTGACTACCAAATTAGTTGCCAACTAATTTAATAGTCGATTCATTGGTGGCCATCACACGTTTTTCACACTAACTAGAAATGCTTTGACACTACTGTTTACTGGAGAGAAGTTAACAAAAGCACAATGGCAGCTCAAAAACCTTCAAAGTGTGGGAGCATTTCACACTGAAATCTGTGGAGGGTTTGTTAATTGCAGTTTGTAAAGCTGACCTTAGTTGGCATGAAAGCACATCCTCCATGTTGAAGCATATGAAGAGGAAGCACGTCGGCTCACTGGATGAAGATTCCTCTTGGCAGGTTAGCGCGCTAGTTAGCTCAAGTTAAAATGCATCTTACTTCATGTTATGAGTTGTAACATTTTCTCTTTTTGAAATGCATGTTCTGTTGAATTGTTAATGGAGTTGGAACAGAGAAGCAAGTAAAAACCCATTATTCACAACCATCCTGTTCACAGTCCAAATAACGTTTACTATTTTAAAAAAGGTGCATCATTGTCATAATGCCATGGCAATGGTGTTGCTGCTGACTGCACAAGTTTGCAGATGTCCAGAGAAATTTTATATTTTCTAGCTAAATTGCTAAGAAAAATTCTACACTTCCTGTTTACGTTGGCTTTGGCCACGTACGATTTATGGGTTCATTTATTCTAGTCATAATTTGACTTTTTGGGGAAAAAGTGATGGCCCAAATAACCAACATCTCCATTTATCATGAAACTGGAAAGATAGAGGGGAAACATCTATTGAGAGTGCATTTCAATGATATCTACACAGGATTCTAGAATCAAAACAAAAATATGGCTTAAATGTAGGATTTTTTTAAATGGAGTATGACCGAGCTGTGATGCACGGGAACACGCAATACACTGTTTACCGGCAAAAACTACTAAGAGCTGAACTGCCGCTACTGTTTTACTGTTCATTGTATGATGACCCAAGTTGCTTGAGAAGTGCAGGGAAAGACCTGCCAGCATTTTTAAACATGTTCGTGTACAAACTGAAATATTCCATCCTTTTGCTTTGTCATGCTCACTCCTCATCTGCATCAACGTTATCTGGTGTCAATAAATGCAAATATTCATTCATACTGTCTGTTAAAATATTTTCATTTATTGGTGAAAACTTTGTAAAACAACTCCGTATCCAGCTTCACTCACGGCCATCCAATTCCACCGGTACTTCCTCGTTCCAGCAGGAAACCAAGGGGCTGCTGCACTACAGGAAAGAGGCGTGTTTGGCAGTATGGTTCATTTTGACAGGATGTTTTTAATGTAAATGGTAAATATGGGTATTTTTCAGCAAGAAAGTCGATTAAAAGACTGAAACTCTTTAGAGATGGTTTTGTAACTTTTTCCAGCCTGATGAGCATCAGCAATGCTTTTTCTGAGGTTCTCAGAAATCTCCTTTGTTCGTGCCATGATGCACTTCCACAAACGTGTTGTGAAGATCAGACTTTGATAGAGCCCTCTTATTTAAATAAAACAGGGTGCCCACTCACACCTGATTTGTCATCCCATTGATTGAAAACACCCAATTCTAATTTCACCTTCAAACGAACTGCTAATCCTAGAGGTTCACATACTTTTGCCACTCACAGATATGTAATATTAGATCATTTGCCTCAACAAATAAATGACTAAGTATAATATTTAGTCTCATTTCTTTAACTGGGTTCTCTTTATCTACTTTTAGGACTTGTGTGAAAAGCTGATGTTTTAGGTCATATTTATGCAAAAATATAGAAAATTCTAAACTTTCAAGCACCACTGTATGTGTAATGAGCCTAGAATATAGTGAAAATTTAATTTCTTAAATAAGTGACGGAAAATATTTGACTTCCACAGTATTCTACGTAATTGTTTGAGATGCATTAGTCTATTTATGTTTTACACAATGTCTCAACATTTTTAGAAGTGGGGTTGTAATTGCATGCAAGAGCAGCTCATAAGAACATTTTTAAGGAGAGGTTTTTTTTTTTTTAAACATGCACTCAGTTGTGCCTTTTGACTAGGCAGACCTACACTGTTCATTCGCCATTTCTCAGCTTTACCTACAACATAGGGAAGGGCTGCTCAAGTCTGGTCCTGGTCATCTCCCTCCCTCAAATGTTAGAAATAAACACTAATTTAACACACTGGATCCCAGTTAATTAATGCTTTTTGGAAGGACTGGAATGTTATAACTGGGGGTGTGTGTGTGTGTGTGTGTGTGTGTGTGAGAGAGAGAGTGAGCGAGCGAGAACTCTCCAGGGTAGTACACTTGTGCAATGTACTTGATATTGTGGAACTTTGCAAGTGTACAAACTGATTGTAGTCCATTTGTTGCCATCCACAATGGGTCAAGACCCCCTACCCTGTCCATCAATGGAAAGTAATCAGGAAACTGTAAAATGTGCGTTAAAAATTATCTAAAGGCCCAAATCATAAATCTACTTAATTTTAAGATTTATTATTTAATTTTAAAACATAGATTTCTGTCCATTGTTAAAAATCCTATGCAAATACAACTCAATTGAAGTGAATTCAAGTGCTCACCAAGTTTAAAAATCCCAAGCAATGCTATTGTGCCTGAAAAATGTTAAAATGTGTGCGTGGTGAGTGGAGGAGTGGGAATGTCAAATGTGAAAATCATTCACCATCCAAATACCAACAGGTCCGCAGCAATCTAATGCTGGGATCATTCCTTTAATGGATGGTGTAGAGGGTGTCTGTGAAACATATGGCATAGCAACAGATGGGATACATAATACATCTAAATGGAAGCCTGTTAAAATGATCAATATGTGAATGGTTTAAGTGTGGTTTTCTATTTACTCCAGAGAAATGGAGAGTGAGATTAACAGTGTGGTATCAAAAAGATCAACATAATTACAGGAATAAAAGTTTCATCACTGGAGAATGTTCATTTCAACGATTGAAATCTGGGAGGAGAACGAAAAAGGTTTTGTAAATCACCTTTTAAAAAAATTCAATATCCACCTCAGAGAGCACTTCGTAATTGTGGAACATGTTTACGGTTTTGGACGATGGCAATGTTAGCAGAGACATTTAGAGGCATTGGAGATTTCCCCCCAGCTGGATATTGTATCTGACAACCTGAGAAGATAAGCTCAATGAAAGGACTTTAAAAGTGTCGAACATTTATTCATTTACGTATTCACGCTCAGTAAAAGCTTTATCCTGGTGCGGTATGATGTGGATCTGGAGCTGATCCCAGGAACGCTGGGAACTCCCTCTCTCACACTCATTCACACTGGGGGGCAATTTCGAGTCACCAATCTAGGGGAAACCCACGTTGACATAAGAACATATGAAACACGTTTACCCCGTGCTCAGGATTAAACTGGAGACTCTTGAGCTGTGAGGCAGCAGTGCTACCCGCTATACTGCTGCACGTTTGTGTGAGATACAAGTAAGGAATAAAATAAAATGGGGCATTCTTTTACTCAAGCTAATTGAGGAGGAGATGGAGTAATGTGAACTGACATGAAGCGGAGTTACTGCAACCACCCCGACATTTATCATTTTCCAATAACTGTACATCACAAAAAGTGGAATTTCCTGTTATACCACACCAATTTACCAAGCACTATGATTTATTTATTAAAAAAAAAAAAAAAGACGTCATACTTATGATTAATTTACGAATTTAAATTTGTGGAATGTCTGCAAGAGAAAAGTTTTAAAAAGGGAAAAAAAAAAATTAGTTAATTGGCAACAGGTCAGTAACATAATTGGGTATGAAAAGAGCATCCCAGAGAGGCATAGTCTCTCAGAAGTAAAGGTGGGGAGGGGTTCACCGCTCTATGAAAGACTGTGTGAGCAAATAGCGCAATAATTTAAGAATAACGTTCCTCAACGTAAAAAATCTAAAAAAAAAAAAAGACCAAGAAGTTAGGGATCACAATCTATGGTACATACACTTAAAAGATTCAGAGAATCTGGAGAAATCTTTGTATGCAAGGGGCAAAGCTGAAAACCAACACTGGACGTCCATGATCTTCAGGCCCTCAGGTGATACTGCTCTAGAAACAGACACGATTCTATATCATGGAAAAATCACTGCATGGGTTTAGGAACACTTTTGAAAACCATTGTCTGTCAAGACAGTTCATCACCAGACCTCCCAAGTGACCTGAACCTGGCTGGTCAGACCTGCAAAATGATACCCAAATCAGCTGACGCACCAAGACATGAAAAACCCCACATCAAAAAAATCTAGAGTAATGTCAGGATTTATAGTGGAGCAAAGCTGAGAATATGGTAAACCACCGACCTGATTTTTGATGGGTTTTGCAACCAAACGGAACCAGATCGTAAGTGCAAGACAATGCATCTCCAACACTTGACCACCAGACAGTGAAACTGGTTTCTTTATTTATGCAAGATAGATGGATTTTTACCTAGCACTTATTTTTAAATTTACTTTTTTAAAAATAACATGGGATTATTTCCTAAAACATTTTATACTCATCAGGAGCTCTGCTTTTAGGCAGTGCATATGCATGTTATATATGCTTAAACTTTTTTTCCCCAAGTCTGACAGTGCTCCACTCAGTGTATGCTAAGGAGCTATACATAATTAAAATTAGAAGTTAAGAAAGGTTAATTCGATAGCTGCACTACAAACTTGTTTCGAGAGAGCTTATGCCGCCCTGTGTGTATGCGCACACACGCGCACACACACACACACGCGTATAGGGCCTGTATGTCTCCTCGTATATCTGGGGTTAGTTGACTGGGGACCACTACCACTCATGCTGACAAGTGACAAAGTCTGATCTTTTCATTCACAACAGTCTGCCGACTTGACCACTTCCAAAACTGCTTTTTGGCATGTCACATGCTGAGATTTTCCGATTGCTTTGACAAGGTCTGTGGGATTTCAAGCCTACAGACAGAGGACAGCTGTGGTCATTGCATGCACATACATATGCAAGGTAATCTTTATAATTATTGATCTGTAATTTACATCTCGCGCGCACGATCAGTCATTTATGTAATCATGTCAAATTATGACGGCCCATTTACAAGTACACCAAAGAAAAGAAAGCATGGACATTCTCAAAGTTCAATAAAAGAGTGATCTTTTGCATCTCCGTGTATACAGCCTGTGTAAGATCACCCAGGCAAAGTTTTCTGCACAGTGAGTATACAGTCAAACCGGAAAGTCTGCACACCCCTTTCACCTTCTCCACGTTTTATTACATTACAGACTTATTCTACAATA
>JAODLJ010000002.1:23010268-23022548 GCA_027576115.1 Cathorops melanopus
CTTTGATTGCACACAGGTGGATCTTAATCAACTAATTATGTGACTTATGAAGTGAATTGGTTGGACCAACTCTTATTCAGGGGTTTCATACAAAAGGGGATGAATATCTATGCACACTCGAGATTTCTGTTTTTTTTTTTCATCTTAATTATTGTTTGTGTCACAATAAAACAACAGTGTGCACCTTTAAAATTGTAGGCATGTTGTGTAAATCAAATGGTGCTAACCATTCAAAAATTAATTTTAATTCCAGCTTGTAATGCAACAAGACAGGACAAACACCAATGGGGGGAGGAGGGATACTTTTGCAAAACACTGTATCTGTCAGCAAGGTCTGAAGTTCACTGAATGTTGCAGTAGCACTGGCCACAAGGTGTTTGGTAAAACAACCTTCCTTTGTGTTTGTTCAAAGTAAAATAATGTGAGCTTGAAAGTAAAATAAAGTGCACCTCAACTTGTCAAACCTGTCTCTCAGTTCCACATTCCATGAGCTTGTAAAGTGTTACACTATTACCAAAACCCGGGACATGAGGAGAAAGTGTGGCATCACTGGAGGAGGCAGTCCGATTGGCAGAAGACTGTCTGGCGGCATTTCCTGGAGCAGGCACCCCCACCACTTCTCTCTATCTCTGTTTCAAAACCCCTCCCCCAATTCTGCACCATGGAAATGGGGGCCAATTCCCCTAAAGCCTGCTCCCCAAACCAAACCAGGACAAAGCCTGGGCAGGTCTGCAGGCATTTCCAGGATCCACATCCCCCTTAAGGAGGCAGGGATTTTGATCCTCATTCCTGACATGCCTTGGGCTTCTCTTGATTGAGCAAGAGCATAACAAGTGTCAGTAAATCTTCAAGAAGGTACACATCAAGCCTTGGTGGACTCAGGTTATAATCAGACTACAGTTCTTCAAAGCCTGATTCAATTCAGGTCATTGGGGAATGCACAGTTGGTGAAGGTGAGGTGAGTACATGGGAATGTTTACATATATCCACTGGTGCCTGTCCCTAACTAATTCAGGGAGACAGGGTCCAGTGCAGCATTAACTCTGTGTCAGGGGTCTCCAGCCCTCCTCTCTCCACAGGGATTTTTTTTGGGGATTTCCTCTTGGAGCAGTCGCAAGATGAAACTGTGAGACATGCTTTTGACCAAGTGAGAAGAATTGATGGTCAAAACCTCCAGACTAACATTGCACTCTCCCATCTGTATTTTTTGTTAATTAAAGATAGGTTATATCAACTGATGCAGGATACACACAGGAGAGGAACTGACCCAGTTGCTGGTTCCAAAGACCCGTATGGAACTTTTTTCCATTTGGCTTATCATAATCCCATGGTGGGGCATTTAGGTCAAGATAAAACACTGAACAGACTCATAGTCTGCTTCTATTGGCCAGGCATACACGGCAATGTTCGCAGGAGGTGCTAGGCATGTAAAAAATTTCAGCTGGTGAATCTGCTGTTCATCCCAAAAGTGCCATTGTGGCCATTACCTTTGCTTGAGATCCCCTTCAAAAGAATTGGCATGGATTTCGTTTGGCCATTAGAATGATCTGCATGAGGGTATCACTTTGTGTTTGTCTTAGTGGATTACGCAAAGAAATAGCTGGAAGCAGTGCCGCTATGCAAGATTTCTGTACAAAGTGTTGCAGAAGCACACTTCTGTGTTGTCTCCTGAGTCAGGATTCCAAAAGAAATCTTGACTGATCACACACACTTCATTAACTGTATGAATTACTGGGGATTACATTGATTTATACCAGTGTTTACTATCCACAAATGGATAGGCTGGTCAAATGATTTAATCAGACACTCAAAATCATGATTCATAAATTAATTCATGAGGGCACTAGAAATGGGGGAGAAAATGGCTAGACTCCCTTTTATTTGCAGTGGGAGCAGTCCTGCAAGTCTCCATGGGGTTTTCACCATTATTTTATGGAATTATTGTATATTTGCAAACCTTGTGGTGTCCTAGATGTCATCAGGGAAAATTGGCATGAGGGACCTTCTAATAGCAAAAATGAAATTTAGTATGTTCTTGACCTGAGAGAAAAACTCCACATGTTGAGTCACCTAACCCAGGAGAATTTGCTACAGGTGCAATAACAGCAATCCCAGCTATATGGGGGGGTCGTCACAGCTATGTTAATTTGCACCAAGAGATAAAGTGCTCAATTTACTATCCATGTCAAGCTCTAAATTACTCACAAAGTGGCAGGGACCCTTTGAGATCACACGGTGAGTCAGAGAAGTCAAATATGAGGTCAGGCAAACAGATAGAGGGAATGTACTTCAAGTTTACCACCTCAATCTCCTGAAACCATGAAGAGAGGAGGTTTCTGTGGCTCTGATGATGATGGTTCCTGAGAGGGAGGAGCTGAGACCAGAGGTAAGTATGAAAAGTTTGGCCTAATTCACCCCAATCCCTTGTGGAAACCACTTCTTGCCATCCCAGAGAACGCAGGTTGTTAAGTTGCAGGAAGAATTATGTGATGTGTTTTTGCCTTGCTTGGTCACTCTAATCTCATAGAGCACCACCTTGAGACCCCACTGGCAGTGTACAGCTGCCTGTATCAACTCCCTGAACACACACAAAAAAATGTGGTTCAGAATGAACTCAAGCCTAAGCTCAACATGTGGGTAATTGAGGAGTCGCACAGTCACTGGAGCAGCCTGGTTGTTTTGGTCCCCAAAACCAACAGGTTGGTCCAGTTCTGTGTAGACTTTAGAAAAGTCAACACAATCTCTAAATTTGATACATGTCTGATCCCTCATATTGATAAACTGCTTGACTGGTTAGGCATGGTTAGGAATTGCTCACTTTTATTTGACACTGGATTTGACTAAGGGATACTGGCAGATACCTTTAACACCATTATCCTGGGGGGGACCCCGCCTTTTCCACTCTGTTTTGGTTACACCATTTTGTCACCTTTCTGTTTGGGTTGTTTGGAGTTGTTGTTTGGTATCTGGGCTTCCATCTGGGTCATTGGCAGGTGCATACCCAAATTGATAAGACTGCAGTGATTGTGGCCTATCCAAGATCCAAGACCAAAAAGGGGGCAAGTCAATTCCTGGGGCTGGCTGGCAATTACATGAGATCTGTACCTAATTGGGACATCACCAGCCCGCTGACTGACCTCATTAAAAAGGGGGCACCAGATGCAGTCCAATGGAGCTGTGCAAATGGATTTTGCTCATATTAAAGCATTTTTGTGTGGGGGCCCACTCTTGCATTCTTCTGATTTTTCTTTCCCTTTTGTCTTGCAGACTGATGCATCAGACAGAGGGCTGGGGGCCATTTTGTCCCAGGCAATGGAGGAGGAGGAGTGCTGTACATCAGCCACAAATTCTCAGTGCAAAAGAAAAAGTACAGCACAATAAAGAAGGAATGATTTGCCATAAAATAGGTTGTCCTCACTCTCTGATACTGCCTGCTGGGGTGCCCTTTCACTCTGTGTTCTGACCATGCCCCATTCCAGTGGCTCCACCGCATGATGGATGCCAACACATGGATTACTCGTTGGCTTCTTGTTCTTTAGCCCTTTACGTTTGAGGTGGTCCACAGGCTGGAGACGCAGATGGTGGTGGCAGATTACCTCTCTTGCCGAGGCAGAGAGTTGGGTGCAGGCTGGACAGCTCCCTGGCCTGAGTCAGGCAGTGGAGGTACTATGTGGCAGTGGGGATGTAGTTAAATGTTTTTTTTTATTTTTTTTTTTTACATTTTGATCGTTAATATTTTGTTTGTGGGTTTTATCATTTTATCTGAAACTTGTGGTACAAAATTTAACTCCATAGTCTGCCATTAAAGGTCCATGTTCCAAGTTGTTTAACACATGTTGAAAGATGACATTTTGATCTATCATCTCATATTCATCTTTTGATTTCAAATCCAAATGCCTTCAGTGCATCGCAAAAACAAAAGAATTGCCCTTGCTGTGCAACTACTTTCAGATGACTGTACATATATATGTGTGTTCTGTACTATGTAACATTTATTATTAATTAAGGATTTAGCATCAGATACCTACATATAGTTTTTTTTTTCCTTGTGTCTAATTAAAAAGAAAATAAGCCTCTCTGGTAAACATTATATACAATTCAGGAAAAAAAAAAAACTTTTAAAAATAAGTGTTGCCTAGGGTAACAGAAATGAGGAGAAAACATTAATATTTGAACACACAATAAATACACTTGACATATATTATTAATAAAGAAAAGCTTGTAATTACATAAAGTCTGCAGTTGGTAAGGGCATTTGGCAACTTAATCACATGGTGTGCAAAGTAGCAAAGAAACAGTGTACTGATTGATTGTAAAAGGGCTATATAGTATGTGATTTAACAATACAACATGATTTTGCAAACTAAAACCCATTAAAGTAAACCCACAGGGTAATGTATTCATTTTATATATCTTTTTATTCATTCCATTTCAACTAGTAGCGTTGCACATATGACTTTTGAATCCATACCATAATTTCAGTAGAGCACACAGCAAGCACGATACAAATGCATAATAATGAAAATAACAAATATGCTGTCTTCACTATTGATGGCAAAATAATAATGTTTCTCAAAGGCACAATGAGAACAGAGCAGAGGACAGGAGAGGGGAAATACATAGCACTTAAACAGCACTAAAGCATCAGGGGAATGCATTTCATTAATATTAGATAACCACCATTCACTTCCACTCTTCCCAAATAAATACATAAATAAATAAGTGCATTTTAAAGAAAAGCTGAGCTCTAGCAGAGATAAACAATGACTCATAGTTCTCCTCTGCTTCTACCTCCAAGGCAAAATGTTTATTTTATTCTTTTTCACTGTCATAAATTATGTTAAAACTGCATTTATGAAGCACTCACATTTTTCACATGCATTTCTTGTGAGAAAACAACACACTGGACAACAGCTGCTACACTGTGTGTCTGTATGTGGGTATACACTGTGTTTATATATAGGTTTTTGGGTGAAATATGTGGTCGTATGGACTTCTGAGGAGCTTACTAGTGTCTATAATTTCCTGGATGGGATTCCTACCAGCAGTGTGTCCTTCAGGTCAAGCAATTTTGTATCTACTAGAAAATTTCCTAAATGTGACTGCAGGAGGAGAGAGACAGTATTCAAATCATAGCAGCAAAAGCAGATCCTCAGGGCAAATGTGCCTGCTAAGGTTTTCTGCCATGACATGTATACAGTGATGATTTCTGCTTTGAGAGTGATGTGAAGCTGGTGCCATCAGAGAGATTTTCTTGCATGGGTGTCCTTACAGAAGTACCCTTGGGCTAGCCATCATCTCCCAACATGACAATCTAGTGCTCTTGGTAGTGTGTGGCAAGCTAAATTTTGTGCATTTCAGAACAGCAGGGGCAATGGGTTAGCAGAGCTTAGTCCCACCTGTCTAGCAAAGGTAAAGGAAATTCATTATAAGGTTTCATTTTGTGCATCCACCTCATCTTATCTGTGGTTAATAAACATTTTAAAGAGGATTTTTTTCAAATCAAGTGTGACAGTAACAGTTATTACCAATACTATATTTTTATTCATAGTTTTAATTCTCATTTTTTATGTGCCTTTTATTCATGCATTCCTTTTTGCAAGGTGCACAAAAGACATTTCCCATCAGGGCCATCTAACTTCAGCTCAGCTAAATTGCAAACAGTTTATTTCCCACCACATAATTCAATGGATAATTTTTCAAAATCATCTTTTGTCATACACAATTACAGTCGGAGCCACTTTGATTGACAGCCAAAATAGCCTTTGTTGATGGTGCTGTCATGTTTCCTTAGTGTCAGGAACTTTAAAACAATCCAGACACATATTTTAAGATGCTAGGCTGGAGCTTCAAATTTTGGTTTGGTGTGATATATACTAAAGCTAGAGCTCTGATTGAACTTCACCCACAAGCAAGCATCAAGAGATTGGGTGGGGCAAGCCAGCCACAATTGGCAATTATCACTTCTGAAGATTTTCATATGCTTGCAGGGCTACAGTGTTAAGTGCCACTGTGTCAATAACAAATACACAAATTAGATACACTAATCTAATCTAAATACACAAATTAAATACCCTACATGGCCAAAAATTTTCTCCATTGCTGTTATAATACCTTCCATTCTTGGAAGAAGACTTTCCATTTGATTTTGGAGTGTATGGAATTATGCCCAACTACAAGAACATTAATGAGGTGAAACAGTGATGCCAGGCTAGAAGGCCTGGAATACATTGTTGTTCCAATTCATCCCAAAGTTGTACAGTGGTGTTGAGGTCAGGACTCTGTGTGGGTCACTTGAGTTCCTCCACTCCAACTTTGGCAAACCATGTCTTCATAGACCTCACTTTGTGCTCAGGTAGTTTCATTCAGGAACAGGTTT
This sequence comes from Cathorops melanopus, assembly GCA_027576115.1. NCBI lineage: Eukaryota > Metazoa > Chordata > Actinopteri > Siluriformes > Ariidae > Cathorops > Cathorops melanopus. The sequence continues at coordinate 23,016,648 of JAODLJ010000002.1, forward strand.
AGGCTTAGCCTCTTCCAGCAAAGAAAAATCTTAATGCTATAGCATACAAAGACACCCGATACAATTATGTGCTTCTAACTTTGTGCACTGCAAAAAAGGAATTTCAAGAAAGTAAAAAAGCCTTGTATCAAGGAAATGTCTTATTTTTTGTCTAAAAAGAAAGTTAATCTTGTCAAGCATGTTTTGCATTGGAAAAATAATCTAATTTTAAGAAAGCACGGCTAACTTTTTCTTAATAAGATATTCCAGCTACTTTTGAGCTAGAATAAACCAGTAACAGGGTATAAAAATGTTTTACAATAAAACCCAGTGGAGCAACAAGATTATTTGCCTCATTTTAAGAGTAAGACCACTTGTACAACTTCTCAATTTAAGAATGCCAAGAAACAAGAAAAATTAAAGGTTGTTTATTTTCATTTGTTATGTGTTCTCAGGCCATCTGAACCTGGCAGAACCTGCTGCTTCATATCTAACATATTAAGATGACAGCAGGCTAGCCTATACAACATGATACAAATAACCATGCTGGCCAAAAACTGCATGGCTCATAAACAAAACAAAATGACCAAAAATGACCAAAAAGAAATGACTCTTGACTCAACTGCATTCTCAATCACAATGTAGCAATGAATATGGTTTATGCAGTAGGATCCTGCAAACATCAGCATAAAGACTGCTATTAATTAATTGAATGCTGATCTGCTGTTTTATCACTCAGATTAAAGTTATTTTGGTACATGAAAAGAAGAAACAATCATGAAACAAACAAAAAAAGTCAACAGTTTGTCTATGAGAGATCAACACATTAAACAGTGTGCCTTTTACAGTTCATCAGATGAGGCTCTGTGTAGCCCAAGCACATCTCCCAGATAATATTTCGTAGGAACATATGTCACATCCTTGTGAGTATAACTGTAATATGGAGTGAAATCTACCAGACTATCAGCAGTTATTAGTTCAGTTGCTTGTGCCATGTTTGGAATCTCTATTGTATATGCCATGTAATTTCTATCATAACAAACAGTATTATGCTGCTGGAACTCAAAACAATATAATGAGTTAATTACATAGATATTGCTCACAAGTCCAAATTCAGGTAAATCATTGGAATTAACAGCAACCACAAGTAATGTCTTCTCCCGTATATATTTATTACCGTTTAGATTAATCCATTTAACAGACACTGCATTGTTTATGTCATCATTTCCAAGGAAAGCCCTCATTTTTTCTTTTAAATATGACATGTTGCGTATTTCTGATGTTGGTCCCAATGCACACTCATTAAAAAAAATTGGGTGTTCAGAATGACTTACATTTTGGCAACATTCATACATTTGATTATGCCTTATTAAAGACTTGCAGACATTTCTAAAATTTAGTTTTGAGGCCCACTGTTTGAAAAAACAATGTTTTGATTCGAATCTCATGCACATGTGACGGACCATTGGTCCCAGGAACTTTATCTGCGATGGAGCATGAATCAAATAATGCTGTTTTGGGGTAATGTTGTTATCAGGGAAAAGATTTTTCATATGTTTTAAATGCTGTTCAATTAGTGTTTTCAACTTGCTAATTGTCTGTAGACCAATGACAGGAGCAAACAAAATTTTAACAATTTCTATGAGTTCAAGAATTATTTTGTAGTATTCATCATCTTTAACTGTATCAATAAGAAATGGCAATATTTTTAGTAGAACAATCATTTGGCCTGAGGACTGCTTCAACTTATTATCACTTGAAGCTAATGTGCTGTAAGCTATAGGGCTTGGTTTGTCTCGGACATCAAGTGGAGAGTAGGGAAATCCAGTTAATGCAGTATTGAGGACATCCAAGTCTAGTTGACCTAAAAGAACTAAGTGTTTTATCACACACTTTATTTCTAATGGAGCAATGCCTTCAAGAATTATATGCATCATATCCTGGGGTGTTTGTTGGATCAAGTTAAAGGCCGGAAATTCTACCAGCTTGCTCCTTCTGTTGATGCCAAATGTAGTTTTTAAACTGTTTCTAAGATACTCAGTATTTGCCTTCTCAATGTCACCACACTGCCGAACATGTCTTTCTAGTGTCCTGAGCTCAAAGTTATCCTCGTCAAAATACATTTGCATGTCCTCAAACGAACATTCACACTGCCGGCACTTACTATAGGCAAAGCCAACACCCTCTTTAAATCCACAAAGCTCATGTTGTGCTAAAGTGTCTCCACATATCGAAACCAATGCTCCAAATATTTCACGTTCACCATTCCCAGTTTGAATATTAACACCACCATATAGCATTACCAAGTCCTCATACAACCTGCCCAAAATTCCATCAACTCCACATTCAGACAGCTCGCTCTTCTTTGCAATAGCAAGTAGACGGATTGCAGCTAGTTTTGATCTATATTTTGGATTAATGTTTCCCAATGTATAATAAAACATTAGCAACTTATTCTTGGAAGCATGAGATCCAAGTGGGTTGCAAATTTCAATTTCATCAGAGTAAATGATTATCTGTAAAGCAGAGGGCCGGGCTGAAAATAAAGTGTGTGATTTCATGAGCTCTCCATCTATGATGTCATACAAATACCCATTTCTGTATTTCTGCGGCTGATCTATCATTTCCAAAACCTTTGGATGGGACAATAACTGTTCTAAACTTTTGATCAGAGGTACGTAATGAAAACATTTGGGTATTGTAGAGAGGACCCTTTTTGTCCCTTTTTTCTTCAAGCAGGCAGTATACCCAACAGAAACCTCCTCTGACTCCACAAAATTGAAATTTTCCTTAATCACATTGTCCTGCCTGTATGTTGTCGCAACAGAGGCAAATGGATCCTCAATCCGGTCAAATACTGCCATCGCTTCCTTTTCAAGTTCACTTCCTTGATGTTGCTGGAATACAGTTTGTAGCTGACTCCTTAGATTAGTCACCAACAGAGCTTGGTATTGCTGCATTGCTGCCAAAACGTCATTCACACCTTGCTGAAAAACAGGCAAGAAAGGAGAGCAAATCAAATCCAAACAGTCCAGTTTTAAAATTATTGTGTAATGCTTCCTATAGGGAAAATGACCATAAGACCCATTTTATAGAGATTAATAAGAGTAACATCAACACAACAATGCTTTTTCAACTAATTGATAAGACATTACAAGTAAATTCAAAATATGGATTTATCTTAACTAGATAGCAGAGAGCAAATACAAGGCATTATAAAATATCACATCTCACGGATTGATACAAGTTATGTTACAGCAAAGGGAGACTAATAAGATAACTGCATGTTTAAAAAAAAGTTTTTGATTGTAAACATCACAATATTTTAAACACAATGTTTTAAACTGCAGGCACCAGTACAAATGTGCAAGATTCAGAGTGAGATGTAGGCCTATGCCTAATACAGTTCACAGCAAGAGCAGTCAAGGCTACCACCTTCGACCTCATTTCCAAGACTGGACTTGTCATGCAGATAATCAAGAAAGCCACAGATTAAATAAATGTAATAATGTTGTATGTAGACAAACCTGTGAAAGATGGTGTTTTTCTCTTGCAGTCAACATAATAGCAGTAGCTTGTCTGGTCAAAGTGTCACGTCTGGTGTCATCCTTTAAAAAAAAGAAAATTCAGTGTGTAAAACAATGTTGTCACAAACACAGATATGCTGTCATAAAACAGCATTTTATAACAATCAAGTTGAGATTTGTGTTGGTATGCTGAGATATTAACAAAAATAATGATGATAGGGCTTAGCTCAGAGGTGTCTAAAAGTATAACTAAATATGGCCCACTCATGAAACTTGGGCTGTATTTGAAACCACATACTGCATACGACACCAGTATACACTGTATACTGTTGTTTTCAGTAATGCCCAGTATGCGACAATTAATGATTACATTTATAACATGCTTTGCCCCAGGTGTTTGGTACCGCTGCGCTCTCAAGGCGCTGATGCTGACTTAGTTAATTCATTTGTTTATTGTACTGTTTTACTGTTATTTTCTGTAGTAAGTATTTCCACACAAAGCTGGTGGCAGACAGCGTGTTATGTGTCTCATTAAGATGGCAGAGCCAGAAGTTATTATATTAAGAGCATTCATAATCAGACATGCTTGAAATCATGGCGATTTGTGATTGTTAATCAACTAATAAAAGCACCCGGTTTGGAGAAGTTTAGACACCCCTGGTTTAGTTGAATGTAGTTGTGTACTGAAGGAAACAATAGGATTACCTTTGATTGACATGATGCAGAAGAGTCAACTACAGCAGGACATGGAACATCCGGAATATTCAAAGTTTTATTTAAGGTACTATCAACAGTCTGGGACAAGGCAGGATGACTTGGAGAGGTACAGGTGCCATCGTCAAAGCCAGAGTACAAGGATGCAGTACTGCCAAATGCTCCAAAATGTTGTGGAGACACCAAGTACGGACAGGGCTGCACTCTGTTTTCCTCAGTCAATACATCTTCAGCTTGCACTCCGTTTTCCATCACTGCTTCACCCGTTTGATGCTCTCTGTTTTCCACCGTCGCTGGCCTGTATGCCCACACGTTTCTGTTCACCGCTGATGAGGCTTCCCGGCTTGAGGTCGCTGTTGCTGTCCTCTCTCTCCCTGACTTGCTGCTGCCACTTTCCAGATGTTCACGATGGTTTCTTCGAATGTGATACCATAGGGAGTTGTAGACTCTATACTCTTTGGAACATCCATCGATTCCACAAACAACGCGAAAATCTGGACTACAACTATGAGCAGAATTTATATGACTCAATAAAGATTTGAGAGTGAGAGCTACAAACACAAAGCAAATAACACAGCGCCAAATCATTTTCCCGCCTGTTTTTAGCCTACATTAGCTAGCTGCCCTGTACCGCTCTTGCCTCTGAACCCAAGATGACCAGGTGATACATCATGTGATACCAAGGGTACGCAGCATAAATCCGTGCCTTATAAGGACAGAAACGACCTTCTATTTATTAATGATCACGTAGATGTGACTCGATTTTAATAGTTATAAAGTAACATGAACTTATTTAGATAAATATACTTTGTATAAATGCAAAATAAACTTATTTAGGCTGAGCGCCCACCCCCGCTCCCTCTGTGCAGATGGTACAATCCACCGTGTTGCGCTCTTTTTTTTTTTCCCTCCTGAAGTCCGTTGCATTTTGAAAATAACCGCGTGTGCACGCTTTGGTGGTGTGCTGCTGCTGCGAATTTATCATTTTAAAGTATCATATGTGGATATCAGTGGAGTCGAATTATGGAGAAACTGGATGATGTTTCAATTGCCACACTCAAAGGTATGCTACAAGGGTTTCTTTTAAGTCGTGCTGATGTTATATTTTACGTAGCTAACCTAGCTTAACGAGAGAGGCTAATGGGCTAAGTGACATAAAAACGAGCTAGTACTTGGTAGGGCTTGGTGCATGATGATCCCCATCTAAAAATATGTGAAGTCTATTTGGGCTTTGGTACTTTTGTTGTATTTTCTTATTTCTTATTAAGGGCTGTAAATGCTGAAAATACAGTAACACCTGGTCAGTTGTAAAACATCAGCTGTTAAGATATTGTTCTAAAGAACATCACTCTGATTTTGATTGTGTTTGTCTCATATGTACATCAGTCCAAGGCGCCTGAGTGCTATTTATTAAATTTGTAACATGTTTGTTTAAAAGTGCTATAGCAAATACTTGCATGTATAATGTATTTAAGTAAAATAAAAAAATTAAAAAACAACAATTGTTATTCTCTATCAAGCATTACAAAATATATTAACTAATGTGAAATGTGAATGCATTTTATCTAGCAAGGCTCTATAGTCACTCTTGCTGTACAACCCCAATTCCAAAAAAAGTTGGGACAAAGTACAAATTGTAAATAAAAACGGAATGCAATAATTTACAAATCTCAAAAACTGA
>JAODLJ010000002.1:23026973-23038573 GCA_027576115.1 Cathorops melanopus
GTGTCTATGTGTCGGCCCTGTGATGACCTGGCGACTTGTCCAGGGTGTACCCCGCCTTTCGCCCGTAGTCAGCTGGGGTAGGCTCTAGCTTGCCTGCGACCCTGTAGAACAGGATAAAGCGGCTAGAGATAATGAGATGAGATGAGACTCTTTTTGCCTTGATAACGTTGACGCAGGACATACTAATCCAAGTGATACGAAAAGGATTAGTTTTTATCATATCCTCCTATAATATTTCCTGGATTTTGGAATTTAGTCATGGCCAATTCCCACCCACCCACCAGACAGCTCTAATCTATCACATGACAGCTACCAACCAGGAAGGGAAACAGCCATCATGTGCTTCCTTTATGGCACGTGAAACCGGCCGACTGCATCTTTTTGAACTGCTGCTCATGCAACATCAGGGACATCGTAACACACTTAGAAGAGATCGCTATCCACCCACTTACGTATACATGAGCTCATAGACTTCCACTGACAGAGAAGAGAAATTATACCACCCTTCCCTCCTTGAGAGCATGGCCAATTTTGCTCTCTTGGGCTCCCGGGATTCGACTTTGCGATCACCAGATGATCGGGAGAATGCTACTCTGGAATCTTTCCCAGAATGGTTGACAGCAAATGTTCTGTATAGCTCTAGTCTTTTGTTGATCCGTATGGACTCACCTGCACTCCTTCGCCAGAAATAGCTGAACAGGCCTGGATCTGCCACTCCCGATCCCGGTACGTGTGCAGGTTGAGCCCCTCGGCAATCTCGCTGGCTGTAGACGCTGTTGCCAGATCCTGCTTATTGGCAAAGATGAGCACAGGCACTCCCTTCAGATTCTCCTCATCGATCAGTTCTGAGAGCTCCTACATGGACGGGAGTTGAGAAAAACGAATAGCTGGTAGGTTGCGAGTTTAAATTCTAGGACAGCAAGAAAATCACTGTCTTGAACAAGACCATTACACTTCAACATCTTGTGCTTGGATGGCGTCCTGTTTCAATTAGAAACTGCTTTGGATAAAACCATTTGTCGGATGAGTAACTAATAAATGGCTGCGCTCTTTTTTAAAAACCAAGTACAACTGTCCATGCCAAATTTGTAAGGCACCATTTCGAATATCTACTGCTTTCACCAGTGACTCCGACAGTCTCAGAAGGTTGTTTGCTTGCATAGCTGATGAAGACTTTTGTCCAAAATGTCCTGTTTCTCTGGAAACATTTTGTACTATACTTAAATTTTACTACATCCATTGTATATACAGTGACTATCCACTCTGTACTGTGTATAAATTGGTCGTTCTCACCAGTCCCGTTTCTTCAAACCTCTTCTTGTCTGCACTGTCGATGACATAGATCTGTCAGGAAGAAAACAAAAAGGATAGGTTCTTTTTTAGACAACTTTTGTATGACAATAATTATATATTATCCTCCACTGATGTGAGTTCTGCCATCGGGAGTTCTGATGTGGATTTGAGCTTTGTGCAATCATGCAACAATACTCAAGCTTTTACAAGCTTTTATTTTTTCGCCTCCAGTTTGTGTTCTCTGATTTGTGTAGATGATTCAATATTAAAAAAACAAAACAACAAACACTAGCTTCAAAATCCAAAACCAAGAATAAAACCTTGATAGAACTTTGCATCCCCTTCAGGGGACTGCCGCCTTAATGCAGCGAGGGGGTTTGAGAGGTCCATTGATCCCAAGGGCGATGCCAGCGGGAGTTTACTCTCGGCAGGTACTACCATTTTGGACATACTGAAGGGGAAGGCCCAGACAAAGAGCAGTCCCAGGGTAAAAAAGACAGTGCAGCAAGAGGCTGATATATGCAGTGGACAGGGTCCACCAGCGTATGGACATGTCCCGCCACTCATAAATCTTGCCCCAGCTGTGGGTCAAATAGTGGGGACCAGCACATCCCTAGTGGAAGATAACATCATGTTACAATGGCGAAGGGCGTATGAGGGCACCACAAGCCCCAGTGTCTCTTAGGAGGGAAGCAGAATCCTGCATTGCCTTCACAAATAGATCTGGGAACAGTGGAGGGGCCAATCACCTGTTCATTGTTATCAAATGATTACAGAAACACTGACAAAGCAAGTAAACAGAACATTGTATGGTACTTTACAGTGCCTTGCATGTATATTCACTTTCTTGAAGTTTTCTACATTTTGTAGAGTTATAATATCAAACCAAAATGGACTTAATTGGAAATATATGTCATGAAGTGTGGGAAAAAAACAATATAGTTTGCAAAATTATTTACAAATGCACAAGTATTGAACCCTATTGCTGCGAAACCCACATGTTCTAGCACAACCAGTTACCATCAGATGTCACATAATCAGCTGAATGTCTGAAATTAAAGTGATCTCAATATGGCATAATTGAAATTCTGCTTAGAGGTTGTCCACCAAAAAAAAAAGTGATTGGGTAAGGAGGATATTAGGAGCAGTCATAATAGTAATGACTTCTGATTATTAAGGAGTCATCGAACCAACCAAGGGTAACAGTGAAGAAGCTGGACAGATCTACTGCTCAGATGGGAGATCACAGGCAGTTCACAGGAGAACCAATGCCTGGACATGCCACAAAGTTGGGCTTTTTGAGAAGAAAGTCATACTGGAAAAAATAAGCCATATGAAATCCAGTGTTGGAGACTCAGTAAATGTGGAAAAAGTTTCTTGGGTGTGATGAGACCATAAATTGAACTCACTGGCACTTAACTCTTGGAACATTTGGAGTACACCCAACAATTCTCATCAGTCTGAAAGTGCCAACCTCAGGAGTGAAACATGGTGGTGGTAGCATCATGTTGTGGGGATGCTTTTGTTCAGCAGGGACTGGGAAACTGCTCAGGATTGAGGGCAGAAATGGGCAATCCTAGAATAAAACCTGTTCCTGTCTGAAAGATAATTGATCTCGGGATGGAAATTCTTGTTGTTGTTGTTGGTGTTTTTAATTAACCTATGTTCGAATAAAATATTTTGCATATTTAAATATTAGACATACTGTGTGAATCAAATGGTAAACTCCATTACAATTCTGTGTCGTAGCACTAAAAAATGTGGGAAATGTTCAAGGGGGTGAAATCTTTTAAAAAGGTTTAGTATGGTTCTGTGGACTTAAGAATATCTTTCTTCTTGTTTATCCTTTCAGGTCAATAATTTCGTTTCTGAGAAGAAGAAGAAGAAGACGTTATTTGTCACATGTACACTCAAGCACACAGTGAAAATCTTCCTCTGCATTTAACACACATGAACACACAAGTGAGCAATGAGCACACACACATACCCAGAGCAGTGGGCAGCAGTTGGGGGTTAAGTGCCTTGCTCAGGGGCACTTCAGCCCAAACTCAGGCCATGGCATGTCTCTGAACTGCGGGGGAAACCGGAGCACCTGGAGGAAACCCACACAGACACGGGGAGAACGTGCAAACTCCACACAGAAAAGCCCCCGTCAGCTGCTAGGCTTGAACCCAGAACCTTCTTGCTGTGAAGTGACAGTGCTAACCACTACACCACCATGCCGCCCAGTAGCACCAGGTCATATCTTCAGTTTAAACTGATCTTTGCTCACAGATGTAAAAGAAAACTGTTCCAACATACCAACAAATCTGTGTTCTCCAGATACTTTTTCCAGAAGGGTCGGATCTTCCTCTGCCCCCCAATGTCCCAGACATTCAGTTTCATCCCATGACAGGTTACACTCTTGATGTTGAAGCCCTAGAATGTTACACAGCAGAAAATAAAGTTTCAGTGAGGTGTTAGCTATATTTAGCTGACTCTTAGGTAGCCAGCCAAACATCAGTTTATGGTTAAGTAATCTTCAAACACAGGATTAAAGGCACTACTTGATCCCCTGTAATCAAAATCAGATCTCCTGTGTGGGAGCAAAGACCCTGCTCATTATGCAACTAGGCATCATATTTAATTCTGAAACAAGATCTGATATAGTCCATTGTTTGCGTTTAAAAGAAGTTAGTGTGCTATCAGACCAAACTATCTGAGTAATAAAGCTCCAGTCAGTGTGGACAGTCCATTTATATTACTAACCATAAGGAAGTCATTAAGAAGGGCAGCTAAATATGGCTTTGCTGACTGTACTTTGGTCCAGAACATGACCAAAATAGACCTCATGGCTTGCCATTAGCATGACTTCATGGCATTTAAAGCTAACAGATAGAGTTTAAGCCTATGATCTATCCATTATCTGTTGCCGCTTATACTGTCCTACAGGGTCGCAGGCAAGTTGGAGCCTATCCCAGCTGACTATGGGCGAGAGGCGGGGTACACCCTGGACAAGTCGCCAGGTCATCACTTTGCTAACACATAAAGGCAAACAACCATTCACACCTACGGTCAATTTAGAACCAACAATTAGCCTAACCTGCATGTCTTTGGACCGTGGGGGAAACCAGAGCACACCCAGGCAATCATTGGGAGAACATACAAGCTCCACACAGAAAGGCCCTCGTCAGCTGCTGGGCTCGAACCCAGGACCTTTTTGCTGTGAGGCGACAGTGCTAACCACTTTTAGTAAATATTGCCACCCCTTGTAGTAAATATTAGTGGATAAAATGAGAATTTAACTGTGTTCAGTTTATTGTCATAAGTGTTACATACTGTATTCTTGAAGCAGAATTCTACTAGTTTTCAGTGGCACCAAATATGTCACTATGGCACACACTATATTTCACAATTTTTTTTATTGTGTATTGGTTTATAGTGAATTTATCTCATATTTGCTTAGTGTTAATGATATTTCTTATATAAAGTCATATATTGTATATAGTAGACTGTATATGAAGTTATGCAGTGGTGAAAGAGTTAATATACTTCCAGTGTATATATCTACAAACTCCATTTCCAGAAAAGTTGGGATATTTTCCAAATGCAAAGAAACAAAAATTTGTGACTTGTTGAATTCAAATGAACCTTCATTTAATTGACAAAAGTACAAAGAAAAGATTTTCAATGGTTTTTCTGACCAACTTAATTGTATTTTGTAAATATAAGCAAAGTTAGAATTTGATGCCTGCAACTCACCCTAAAAAAAAGTTGGGACAGAGGCATTATTACCATTGTGTTACATCACCTTTCCTTTTAATAACACTTTTTAATTGTATGGGAACTGAGAATACGAATTATTGCAGTTTTGCCATTGGATTTTTTGTCCATTTTTTGCTTGATACATGACTTTAACTGCTCAACAGTCTGTGATCACCGTTGTCTGATTCTCCTCTTCATGATGTGCCATACATTCTCTATAGAAGACAGACTTGGACTGGCAGCAGGCAAGGACACTCAGTCTGTGTCTATGAAGCCATGCCCTTTTAGCCCATGCAGAATGAGGCCTGGCGTTGTCTTTCTGAAATAAGCATGGACTTCCTGGAAAGAGATGTTGCCTAGATTAATATGTCTCTCTAAAATCTCAATATATGTCTCTGTTTCAATAGTACCTTCACACACATGCAACTTACCCATGTTGTGGGCACTGATGCACCCCCATCCCATCACAGATGCTGGCTTTTGCAGCTTTCTCTGATAACAAACTGGATGGTCATGCTCACCTTTGGCATAGAGAACTCAACATCCAGTTTTCCCAAAAACAAGCTTAAATCTGGACTCATCTGACCACAGCACATGTTTCCACTGTCTTTTGGGCCATCTGAGGTGACTTCAGGCTCAGAGAAATTGGCAGTGTTTCTGCATAGAATTGATGAATGGCTTCCTCCTTGCATAATAGCTTCAGGTTGCATTTCTGAATGCAGTGGTAGATTGCGTTTAGTGACAATGGTTTTGCAAAATACTCCCAAGCCCATGTGACTATATTTGTCATATTAGCATGACAGTTTCTCAGGCAGTGTTACATGAGGGCTCGAAGGTCACACACATTCAACAGTGGTCTCTGTCCTTGCCCTTTATGTACTGAGATGTCTCTGAATTCCTTGAATCTTTTCACAATATAACGTACTGTCGATTTTTAAATCACCTAATTCTCTGCAATCTTACATTGAGAAATGTTCTTTTTTTAATTGACTAACAATTCTCTCACAAATTTTGGCACAAAGAGGTTAGCCACAACCCACCCTTGCTTACAGAGGCTGAGCCTTTGGTGTCTGCTCCTTTTATACCCAATCATGATACCCTCACCTATTAGCAATTAACCTGCTTATTGTGGAATCTTCCAAAATGGTGTTACTTAAATATCTTTTAAACTTTTCAGGCTTATTTTGCCTCTGGCCCAATGTTTTTGAGTGTGTTCGAGGCATCAAATTCTAACTTCATTTATATTTATTAAATACAATTAAGTTGGTCAGTAAAACTATCGAAAATCCTTTCTTTGTATTTTTCTCAGTTAAATAAAGGTTCAAGTGAATTAACAAATCACAATTTTTTTGTTTTTATTGTGTTTTGGAAAATATCCTAGCTTTTCTGTAAATGGAGTTTGTCCTTCAAATTTACACAGATGTCTTTTGGCTTTCTACTTATAAACAGGAACAAAAAAGCATGTACTTATAAGCATAAAGAAAGATATGTTTAAAAAATTATAGGAAAAAAGTATTTGGAGATCACAAATTTCCAACATTAGTACTTTGTTGCAAAGACATTGTTGATGATTATAGCTTTGCTACATCTACAGTGAAAAGTAATTTGGTTTTTATAGAATTTTGTTTTAAATTTGGCCCATTTCTCTTGGCAAAGTGTCTTCAATTCCCCAAGGTTATGAGGGTTCCTGTGATTCCCTCACAATTTCAAAATTCTCCATAAATTTTCAATTTGATTCAAGTCTAATATCACTCGGCAAAGCTAGCCTAGGTAAAGCCTTTATTTATTTTGATTGTATATTTGAGGTCTTGTTGAATATTCCAACTTATACCTAGATTCATTTTCTTGGCAGAGGAGATTAAATTCTCCTGGTACATCACCCCATTCATGATTCCTTTCAATCATGCAATTCTCCAGTATGATTAGCAAAGAAACAGCACCACATCATGATGCTCCCACCTGCATACTTTACTGTGGCTATGGTGTTTTGAAATCATATGTGCTGCCCTTCTTTCTCCAAAGATGAGCTGAATTAATGCCAAAGAGTTATATTTTTGTGTCATTTGATCAGAGTATATTGTATTAAAAGAATTTTGATTTGTCAAAATGCTTTTTGACACACATCGCTCTGATTCTTTTTTTAGCTGAGGGGTTTTGAGTGGGAATGGCATGGTGGTGTAGTGGTTAGCACTGTCGCCTCACAGCAAGCAAGTTCTGGGTTCGAGCCCAGTGGCCGACAGAGGCCTTTCTGTGTGGAGTTTCTCCCAATGTCTCCATGGGTTTCCTCCAGGTGCTCCAGTTTCCCCCACAGTCAAAAGACATGCAGGTTAGGTTAACTGGTGGCTTTAAATTGACTGGCAGTATGAATGTGAGTATGAATGGTTGTTTGTCTCTATTTGTTATCCCTGCAATTATCTGGCAACTTGTCCAGGGTGTACCCTGCCTCTTGCCCATAGTCAGCTGGGAAATGTGCCAGCTTGCCTGCAACCCTGCACAAGAGTGGTTATGGATAATGGATGGATGATTTTGAATGGAGTGTTGGAACAAAGATAATTGCAGTGCAGTTCATTGTGTGACTGTTATTAGTGCTGCTTCCAGGTAAACTTGTATCTATTTTTGAGTGACTTTTGTGTCTTTCTTGTATTTCTCATTATTAGACTGAGAGCAAATTGTGAAATCTTGTGTGGTGCAGCTGCTTGGGGACAATTTGCTGTGGTTCCATAAACTTTCTACCTGCATATTATCAAATATGCTGACAGGGATTTTTAAGGCCTTTGCTATGGCTCTGTATGTTTTTCAATTTAATCTTTAGCTAAAATGGAGAGATGGCAAGATGGTGGCTGGTGTTTTTCACAGCCTGGCAGGTGCCTTGTCTCACCTTCCTCAATATTAAGTGGCATTATTTTTACTAAGATTCAGAAAAAGTTGTCATCCTAGTTGCTCTACCTGATCAATATCAGATCTCAAGATCAGACACTGCAATTCTGATTCTGCATCTGTTGACTGTTGCAACCTTTCCTCCAGCAAACTCACATGCTGTTTGCCTGTGTTCATCCCACTGTGTTGAGACACTGCATGTGTCTGTTATTGTCCAGCCCCTATTCAATTCATGGAGCCATTGTACTTTATACTCCATTGTGTTAAACAATGGGCAAGCCTCAGTTGAATACTGTCAGTTTGGCCATGCTAATGAGTGTACTATTCACCTGCTTTGTGGGGATATCCACCTTAATCCTGGGCCTGGAGATTACCAGTTAGCTTGAGATGTCAGCTTCCAAATGACCAATGTACATCCGTTGTCTGCGGTCCTACAGTAGTTATGGAACCCATGCTTCATCATCTCTCCTGTGGAGAATGATTTGACATTGCTACGGTACGAGATAACTCTGTAATTCATTCTGTTCATATACTGGATGACGCAAACTGCAGATTGCTAACCGCTGGTCAATTAACTTCAACAAATACGCAATGCGTAATCAATGCCACAACGATAAAACAACAGAAAACTAAAATGTTTCAGACTGCAAATAATGTGAAAGTGCTCTGGAACCTGAAAGTAAAACCCAAGGGGATTCTTGGTGGACACTTACAGTGTCTTGCAAAAGTATTCATCCCTCTTGGTGTTTGTCCTGTTTTGTCACATTACAACCTGGAATTATAATGGATTTTTGGGGGACACCATTTTATTTACACAACATGCCTACCGCTTTAACGATGCATTTTTTTTGTGATGCAAACAATAATTAAGATGAAAAAAAGAAAGAAAGCTGGAGTGTGCATAGGTATTCAAGGGCCCCAGTGGCTGACAGGGGCCTTTCTGTGTGGAGTTTGCATGTTCTCCCCGTACCTGCATGAGTTTCTTCTGGGTGCTCCGGTTTCCCCCACAGTCCATAGGCATGCAGGTGAGGCTAATTGGTGGCTCTAAGTTGACCATGAGTGTGAATGGTTGTTTGTCTCAATGTGTCAGCCCTGTGATGATCTGGCCACTTGTCCAGGGTGTACCCCACCTCTCACTCATAGTCAGCTGGGATAGGCTCCAGCTTGCCTGTGACCCTGTAGAACAGGATAAGCGGCTATGGATGGAATCCCTTCAAATGGGGAAGACATGGTTAGACCAAAAGGTTCACGGATTGATTCCCTGGACCAGCAGGAATGGAGTGCCCTTGAGCAACCTCCAACTGCCCACCAGGCTGCTTCTGTTCTCTGGGTATGTTGTATGTCACCCTGGCTAAGAGTATCTGTTAAATGCTATTTATCAAGGAATTAATATTGTGTATATGTAAATATTGGAGTATAAAGAAATATTTCCATGCGCACACACACTGTTGTGAGAATTTGGTCTTTACAAATAATACGTCTTTATTCTACTCGATGACAATTTCAAAATATTCCCAAATCGGGGAGCTTTAGCTTTTCCTGGAAAGTATCATTTCTTAACACAACTACAGACAACAAAGGCAAATCTCACACAAGTCCCTCAGCACTGATGCGTGAAGTGAGTTGAAGCTTTGTTTTCTTATACACCGCACCGACACCTCTGTCCTGCTACTGACACTCTGACTGGATCGGTCATGTGGTTCTCGACAGAATTGCTAGACATGCACCAGGGTGTCAGTGTTGGATGGAGCACCACTAACTAAATCATAGCCTTTTGAAGACAACATCAAAACGCATATTTGAGTACCAGAATACCATTGGGTCCGTCTTCAGATTTGAAAGCCATAACACAGTAAATGCTTTTGTTGTTTTTTTCCCTCTCAAAATGTGATTTTACAGTTTCCTCTTGTTTAATGAACTCACTTTAATAAGAACATCTGTACACTTGTTCATTCTGTAGTTATCCAATCAATCAATCATGTGGCAGCAGCACAAAAATGCATAAAATCCTGCAGATACAGATCAAGAGCTTCAGCTAATGTTTACATCAAACATCAGAATAAAGGAAAATTGTGATCTCTGTGGCATGGGTGTTGGTGCCAGATGGACTGCTTTGAGTATTTCAGATACTGCTGATCTCCTGGGATTTTCACAAACAACAGTCTCTAGAGTTTACCCAGAATGGTGCGGAAAACAAAAACATCCTGTGAACAGAGGGTCTGCAGGCTAAAACGGCATGTTGATGAGAGAGATCGGAGGAGAATGACCAGACTGGTTTGAGCTGACATGAAGTAAACTCAAATAATCACTCTTTCCAACCATAGTGAGCAGAAAAGCATCTCAGAATGCACAACCTATCAAACCTTGAGGTGGATGGGCTACAACAGCAAAATACCACACTGGGTTCCACTCCTGTCAGCCAAGAACAAGAATCTGAGGCTATCATGGACACAGATTCCCCAGAAGTGGACAGGTGAAGAACAAGAACTTTATTTATCACATGTACACTTAAGCAAAGTGAAATTCCTCTCTTCGTTTAACCCATCTGAAGCAGTGAACATACACACGTACCCAGAGCAGTGGGCAGCCATGCTACAGCACCCAGGGAGCAGTTGGGGATTAGGTGCCTTGCTCAAGGGCACCTCAGCCCAAGGCCACTCCATGTTAACCTAACCGCATGTCTTTGAACTGTGGGGGAAACTGGAGCACCTGGAGGAAACCCACAGGAGAACATGCAAACGCCACACAAAAAGGCCCCCATTGGCTACTGGGCTTGAACCCAGAACCTTCTTGCTGTGAGGTGACAGTGCTAACAACTACACCAAAGAAAGAAAAGAAAAGACAAAACCAGGTGAGGGTTTTTTTTCCCCCCTTGTCTTCAACTGTACAGTTTGAGTGAGTCTGTTGCCCATGATAGCGTCAGATTCTTGTTCTTGGCTGACAGGATTAGAACCTGATGATGTTGTCTGCTATTGTCACACATCCACCTCCAGGTTTGATATGTTGTGCATTTTGAGATGCTTTTCTGTTCACCACAGTTGTAAAGAATGTTTCTTTGAGTTTCTATAGACTTCCTGTCACCTCAAACTATTCTGGTCATTGTCTTCTGATCTCTCTCAACAAGGTGTTTCAGCCTGGAGACCATCTGTACGCAGGGGTTTGTTTGTTTTTTCTTCCAACATTCTGGGTAAACTCTACAGACTGTTGCGTGTGAAAATCCCAGGAGATCAGCACTATCCGATATACTCAAACCAGCCCATCTGGCACCAATATCCATGCCACAGAGATCACAATTTTTCCCATTCTGATGTTTGAAGTGAACATTAACCAAAGCTCTCGATCTGTCTCTGCATTGTGCTTCTGCCACATGATTGGCTGAGTAGATAACTGCATGAACGTGTAGGTGTACAGGTGTTACTATTAAATTGAATGGTGAGTGTATGTGGCACAATAAGGTAACAAGTTTGTTTAAGCCATCTTCTGGGAATCTACAAGATCAGTTTTTATTTTACTCTGTGTTGCACAAAGAAAACAAAGCTATTAAACTATAACTGAACTGTACAGGGGGCAGCACGGTGGTGTAGTGGTTAGCGCTGTCGCCTCACAGCGAGAAGGTCCGGGTTCGAGCCCCGTGGCCGGCGAGGGCCTTTCTGTGTGGAGTTTGCATGTTCTCCCCGTGTCCGCGT
>JAODLJ010000002.1:23082854-23101104 GCA_027576115.1 Cathorops melanopus
GTGAGGGTCAGAGTGAGAGTGAGGGTCAGAGTGAGGGTCAGAGTGAGAGTGAGGGTCAGAGTGAGGGTCAGAGTGAGAGTGAGGGTCAGAGTGAGGGTCAGAGTGAGGGTCAGAGTGAGAGTGAGGGTCAGAGTGAGGGTCAGAGTGAGTGTGAGAGTCAGAGTGCGAATCGAGTTCTTTCTTTCTCATCTCCCCTCTTCCATTTCTTTCTTTCTTAAGAACTGTTTTTTCTTTCCCTTTCCTCCTTCTTTCTTTCTTTCTTTCTTTCTTTCTTTCTTTCTTTCTTTCTGCACACTTTAGATACCTGCCTCACCACCCAGTTATTGTCTTCTCTCTGTCTCTCACTTTTTTGTGGTTTTGTTTTCACATTTTTTTGTAACATGACAAGCTGAGATGTATTTATTTGTTTTGTCGTATTAACTGAGAGAGAGAGAGAGAGAGAGAGAGAGAGAGAGGGATAGAGAGAGAATAAGGAGAGGCTGCTGAGGGAATGACAGATTATCACTGCTCTATCGTAAACGAGAGGAGGTGACTCACCATTCAGTGTCTCCATAAACGGATATGAAAATGACGTGACATTCTTTCAGCAATATAAAGTTGTGATTGTTGCCATAGCGCTGTGGTGTGAGGGGAATAAAACACTTATTTTCAGGAAATTGATCACTTGTGGGTGCTGACAGTGACTCCGCTTCATCTCCCAAACTAGTTGCTGATTATTTTATAATAACAGCACAACATGCAGTGTTTTATTCCTCCTTTAACTCACACAGCATTACCATCACTCCATTATTCCATCACACCATCACATCATCGCTCCATCACATCATCACTCCATCACATCATCACTTCATCACACCATCACTCCATCACTCTTCTCTTCATTAATGATTTTATATCAACGCCATTTTATCATCTGTAACTTGGTGACTGTGAGGATTCCTCTCATATTTTTGGAGGTTTATCTTGTTTTTAGTTTCGTTTCCTCACCTATTTTTGGTTGATCTTTTGCCTTGGGTTGGTATAAACAGCCAGTAAATCTACAGCTTAGCAGATGAATGTTAGCAGCAGCAGGATCTAAACTCACAACCTTCTGTTTGTTTCACCAGAACCTTCACCACTGAAACCTGCACTATTAAACCTGATTGTGATTTTGAGCTTCAGAAATAAAAAACCCTCTGTTCGTGGCCGTGTTTTTCACCTGAGCATGAACATTGCGACTGAAGATGCTCCTGTTCTTCTGCTGTCTGTCAGTTTGGACTGTTGTTGGTTCAGAGCAGCCGTTTCACATGGGATGGTTAATGAGCACACTTAAAGCAAAGCCACTCCACTGTGCTGCACGTCCGGTCTACAGAGGAGTAAAACTGAGAGAGGAAAGAAAAGAAAAAAAAGCACATGCGTGGTGCTTTTGTTTGGTCGGTGCCAATCCGCGGTGTGTTTGTGTGAGACTTCAGTGTGCTTACAGACATTATCTTGTCTTAAGAACGTTATCATCTGTTAGGATCTGACTGAAGCACTCTGTCTGAGCGCTTCTCCAGACAGCCTTCACACATCTCTGTGCGCGCGCGCACACACACACACACACAAATAAAATCAGCCCTGTCTCAGCAGCTCCAATTATTCCAGAGTATTTACTCTTCAAGCTGAGATGTCATGGAGAAAGCAAGAAAATAAGAAAGAAAGATGAAGAAAAACAAGGGTGAAGAGTGAGAGAGAGAGAGAGAGGGGGATGGGGAAGTGTGTATGTGGTTTTTTACATTCTTTCCTTTTTCCTTCTTCATCCACTCTTCCCCCTTCTATTCTTTCTGCACTCTTTATTTCCCCTCCCCTCCATCCAGTCCTTGTCTCCTCTCCGTCTCTCCATCTCTCCACTGGTTGTCAGTTTGTTTTTCCAGCAGATGTGTTTGTTGTGAAAGCCATCAGTGCACGTGGGCAGGTGAACAGCTGATAATCTGTGGGTTTGATCTCAGACCCTTGTGTGCGCTTTATTTTGTCTCTCTTCAGGCTCGTTAGCTGATAGAATCAGTGAGCAGACATGAGGTCTGGAACATCAGCGCTGTCACACGGCTTCAGTCCAACACACCCTTCAGCCACGTTTCTTCCACATCCTCCAACTTCTCTAGAGCTCCTGTCATGGACACGGATCCAGGAAACAGCTCAAATCTCATGGAAATGGGTTCTGGCAGGTGTGTTCCAGGTGCAGTCCAGGTATGTTCCAGGGGTTTCAAACATGTATTAGGCATGTTTCAGTGCTGTGCATGTAGAACAGTACGGTGCGTTCTGATTGGCCAGAAGTAATACAGTGTTCTGATTGGCCAAGAGCAGTACGGTGTGTCCTGATTAGCCGAGAACAATACAGTGTTCTGATTGGCCAAGAGCAGTACGGTGTGTCCTGACTGGCCGAAAATAATACAGTGTCCTGATTGGCCAAGAGCAGTATGGTGAACCAGGAGCTAAAACAGTCCCTCAAAACAGCATTCTCAGACCAACGATGGTCCTTAGTTCCTGCAGTATGGACACACAGAAAAGGCAGAACTTCCTCCAACAGTTCTAAGAATGATGAAAAAGTTCCTCCAGTCAGAAAGCACCTCATGAAATTTTGCTGCAGTGGAAAAGCACCTGCAGGTTCCCATGAGAGTTTCCTTTGTTCATCAAACACACCTGATGGTGTTTATGGCCAAATTGATCTCATATCCTCTAAACACATGATTCCAAATGTTTGTTGAAGCTTCACTGAGGTTCAAATCCGTGGAAATGGAAAATTGGCTCCTTTTCGTTTTGTATGATCGATTTATTTCATTTTGAGATCTAAAAAGCAGAAACTGATCCACGGATTTGTAATTCAGGCCAACAAGGAGAAATTTGTGTCCAGTGGAGCAAGCTGGAAAAGAAAAAAAAAGAAAGAAAAAAGAACGGGTGGGGGTGTGGGGAGTGAAAAAAAGGAGAAGGATGACCCAAGAATCTCCCTCACATGTGTGTGTGTGTGTGTGTGTGTGTGTGTGTGTGTGTTGGATTTGTGGGCTAATGTGATTTATGTCTTGGAACTTTGATCTCCTAAAAGGCTTGGAGATTTACACAACAATAATTCTTCTTGGCCGGCCCTGAGATAAACGATGTGCTTGTGGCAGGAGTCCAGGATGGAGTTTAATAGACTGATCTGAGGGGAGGGGGACGTTTGGAGGGATTGGGGAGATGAGGGGGTGGTTTTGGAAGACGTTCCTGAAAGGCTTAGTACATAGCTCACAAAAAAATCGGTTAAAATGGTCCATAAATACCAGGCTAATAAAAGTCAAGGTCAGCGATAGCTCCTAATAACTTTACGAGTCATTCTCATCACCGCTGTCGAGTACAAAGAGAAGGCATAGTGTTCTAACAGAGACACATCTGCTGGAGCTGAGCTGAGTTTAACAACAGGAAAGAGTTGAACATGCTGAGCGTTGAAGTTTACATGTTTTTCTGTGGAGAGAAAACTCTCACAAAGTTAACGAGTGCAGAAGAAAGGCAGAGGAAGTGCTAGTAAGACGGACAAGACGAGTAACGATGCCCTTTACAAGATGGAATTTACATCTTTAACCCATATCATAGTCTTCCAAAAGGATCCTACAGATCATATCTACATTACATGCTAAACTACCTCGCTATCTAGATTTTGTACAGCAGGTGAATTTTAGCTCTCCTGGTGTTGGTGTAACAAGCTTATTTAAGACTAAATATGAAATTCCATAAGTCTGAGTAGCTAGCCAACTGCCACTCTAGCAATTATTTATTTCTGTCTAGCTATGGCAATGATAACCATACTTTGCCATATTTTATGTTGTTTTACATTATTAGCTAGCTAACTATATGATTAGTTAACATATCCTAATTACAACATTATGTTGCAATGCTAGCTAGCTTATTTAATATCAAACTAACCCAAGCTAGCTTGCTTTAATGAACAGTTTCTCATAAAAAAAATATAAATTTTGACTCTAATCAGGCATCCAGGTGATGTAAAGCATGTAAATGATGTAAGTAAATATTCAATTTCATAAGTCACAGTAGCTTGATTTTAGCCAATGGAACTGTAGCTAACTCAAGAGTTCCTGGTCCCCAAGAAAGTAGTGACTCTGAAACAGGAACTAAAGTAAGGAAGCACAGTACAAGTGCTAAAATCAACTCTGGTTCCTTTGGTGCCAACACAGCTAATGTTCACGAGTTTCTGAAAGGGTTCCTGTGATGGAAACATGCCTAAAGGTCCTGAGTTCATGAAAGAATTCCTGAAAAGGTTCCTTCAAAAGAAATGCAAAGAGTTACCAAGTTTCTAAAAAGGTTCCTGTGATTTAAACATGCCTGAAGTTCTTGAACATATTCATAAGTTCCTGACAGGGTTCCTGAAAAAGGGAATGGCTATAGTGCCTAATATATTTGCATTCATGCAAGAGATGATGGGCAGCATGGTGGTGTAGTGGTTAGCACTGTTGCCTCATAGCCAGAAGGTTCTGGGTTTGAGCCCAGCGGCCAACGGGGGCCTTTCTGCATGGGGTTTGCATGTTCTCCCCATGTCTGCGTGGGTGTGCTCCAGTTTCCCCCACAGTCCAAAGACATGCAGGTTAGGCTAATTGGTGGCTCCAGATTGACCGTAGGTGTGAAAGGTTGTTTGTGTCTGTGTGTCAGCCCTGTGATGACCTGGTGACTTGTCCAGGGTGTACTCCACCTCTCGCCAATAGTCTCCAGCTTGCTTGCGACCCTGTACAGGATAACCAGCTACAGATAATGGATGGATGTATTTATTCCACTTCAAGTATATGGTAAACCAGCTACTGGATTTGGAATACTAGGACATCCTGAACTATTTGGATTCTAAATACACTAGAGAGATGCTAACAGCATACAAAATTACAGATGCTGACTAATATTTTGAGCCAGGTTTTGTGCATGCCAGAATGTTATGGAAAAATTCCTGAAAAAGAAAAATGCCTTATGACAAAGGCATTTTTCTTTTTCAGGAATTTGGACAATGGACTTCTCATAGTAATAAACAAGTCAGGGCCTGGATCTAACATATTGTACCGTATGGTGTTTAGCCTAGTCTACATTATCAGTACATAAAACATGCTACTAGTCTAGCCAAGCATTAGGTCTAATAACGTATGTCCAAAGCCCACATCCAAATATACATTTTAATTTTCATACATTTGCCATTTGGCATGTTTTTCTGTAGTGCAGTAGAGCTGCTAATTATGAAATGTTTGTGTATGTATGAGTAGACTGTATTTAATAGTGCCAGACCATGCAGCTTTACTATCTGGACCAAAGTTCTGTCCATGTTATGCCAACTTATGAACTTGTTGAATGTTAACCTGAGTATGCCTAGGCTAGATCTAGATCGATGGGATTTTTATAAGTGAATGGCCTTGAGCTAGAAAATAAAGTGTTAGAAGAAATGACCGGTGCACAGAGCTTTAGTCAAGTCATTTTATTTATATAGCACATTTAAATACAACAAAGTTGGCCCCAAAGTGCTTCACAATATAACACAAGCTTTCATACTAACCAGATATAAAATGTTCTCCACACATACGGGAATGCTTTGTTGGCATCCAGTCTTCCCCTTTAACTGCAGCTTGCCATTTTTCTCATCTTTCTGGGTTTCCTGGGAAGTGGTGAAAAGTTAAACCAGGCTTATCTGCACATCTGTTATTACATCCAAAAGCACTACAGGTCTCCATCATTGTTTTTTTTTTAGATGTAATTTCAAGTTTATCTGTAAATGTTTCCTGAATTGGGCTTACAATCACTCGTGCACACTTGTGCCAGTCATTGTCAAATACAAAGCTTGCCCGGCAACATGGTTGTATAAACAAACCTGTAGTTACGATGACATCATGTGAAAGGCCCCTGTTCACAGCCAGGTTAGAACAAAAAAACATCTTAAATTGAGTACAAAACTGTACATGTGGATTGAATACTGAAAAAAGGCCACATAGAACCATATAAGAACACAATAAGTGCATTATAAATCAGTTCCCTCAGGTGTAGCAGTGGATCTCTGCCATTTTTAGTATCTTGTTTGCCTTCTGCTCCTTACCCCAACCCAGTCTTTAATATTGCAGAGATACATTTTAATTGAAGCTTCTACTTTGGATGCTGTGGCCTGGCTGCCTTTTTTATTTTTTAACAGCTACTAAGTGAAAAAGAAAACAACAATTGAAATGTAAAACAAACAAACAAAAACATAAGGGTTGTCCAAGTGCAAACTGTACACTCATGTTTTCCCAACTGTTAGGACAATTCCAGCTCAGTGAGTTTCCCAGGGCACCTGGGAATTTTTTGAGGAATGTCAGAACTAAACTTGCATTTTGACTGGAGGAAACTGAAATTAATTGAGTTCCTGGAGGATTGTTACTGGATGATTATTCCAGGTGTTGTTTTTAATGTTAAAAAGAAGTTAGGCTTTGTTTCTGGCAGAGAGAAAGAGAGAGAGAGAATCTTTTGAAAAAAGTAACAATATAAAACCAATGAATGCGAATTAATTTAGTTTAGATAATTGGCTAATTAAATAATTACAGTTTAGTTTGTGTTTGTGTAACTGGCTAGTGGCCTAGTGGTTAGCGTGTCCGCCTCTCGATCAGGAGATCATGAGTTCTATTCATCGTCGGGTCATACCAAAGACCATCATAAAAATGGTACCTACTACCATCTGGCAAGGCATGCTGCAATACAGATGCGAATGGGGAGTTAAACTCTAGTGGTTACCAGAGGACTAGCCCCCCACTGTAACCCTAGCTATGTGAGAGGCTGAGGGAAACGGAGATTGGTGCTGCCCGATGCGCCACATGGCGCGGGAAGGACTTTGACTTGAGTTTGTGTTTATTTGTGTAATGTAATTTGTTTACTTCACTTGCACAACTAATGTAACAATATCAAATTTGTTACAGTGATATGTGGTGTGGTGCTTATGCACAGGGTGCGTGTGCGCGCTGTAGTGTTGCAGTTGTGTGTGTGTGTGTGCTTGTCATTCTGCTTCCAGCTGCAGCCACCATCTAGCTCCATGAGTGAAAAGAGAGGCCAAGTGCGTAAGCCCTCTCCTGATGGTTTTACGGCTGCCACACCAAGACTCTCACACTGCCTCCTCGCTGGCACACCATGGGTAAAGCCAAACTGTGAGGGATCTCAGAGCAGGTCTGAGTCCCAGAGGTGCAGTGTGCAGGCCCACCGGTGCATGGACACACCCTGGCACTCACCAATCAGCCTTGTAGAGTCAGCCTCCTTAGGCAAAGGCTAGGAGAAGGGCACTTCATAATAAAACCACCTGCTGCCTTGCAGGCCAGCATCTTGACACTAAGGCTAGGAGAAGGACACTCTGAGCCAAAACCTACAGACTTTGATGCAAGAGTTGGGTCTGAACATGGGTTATGGCCCAAAGTACTTGGAAAACATGGGATAGGGCACTGCAATGACAATGGCAGACTACACTTGGAGTTATGTGCTGACCAGGAACTCTGCATTACCAACTCTGTCTTTCAGCAAAAAGCCAGCTTCAAAACCACATGGCAACATCCACGCTCAAAACACTGGCACCTACTGGACTACATCCTTGTCTGCCAGAAAGACTTGTCTGATGTACTTCACACACGGGTCATGCCCAGTGCTGACCGCTACACCAACCACCGCCTCGTCAGAAGCAAACTTCGCCTAACCACTCAACCTTCACCTAAGAAGAAAGGTCTACAAGCAAAGAGGCTGAACATAGAGAGACTTGTGAGCCAGAGGGAGACGGTTCAACAGGCAGTGGCAGGCAGAGGAACTACAAGCCAAAACAGAAACCACAAGACCTAATGATGAAGTGCAGACAGACCCAGAGACGCAGTGGAAGAACCTCAAGACAGTGCTGCAGTCAATAACAGAGGATATTGCTGGATTCACCTCCAGGAAAAACAGGGATTGGTTTGATGAGAGTGACGGCATCATCCAGGGCTTCTTAAAGGGTAAGCGTGCCTGTTTTGAGATATGCCTAGCAAGACCTAATGGTCCAGTGGCTAAAGAAGCATACAGAAGAGCATGCCACAGATTGCAGATCAGAGTGAGAGAAATCCAAGCCCAATGGTAGATCAACCTTGCTGAAGAAACCCAACATCATGCTGACATGGGCAACACAAGAGCTTTCTACGATGTGCTCCGGAGAGTGTACGGCCCCACCCACCAAATGTTGGCACTGCTCCACTCTACAGATGGCAGCACCCTTCTTACTGACAAGGAATCCATCCAGCATCCCTGGACAGAGCACTACGGGAACCTCTTTGGAGACAAGCGCCAAGTCCAAGAAGACTCCATCATGAGAATCCCCCAACAGCCAGTCAGGGAAGAACTCAATGCTCCACCAACTCAAGAAGAACGGAAGATTGCGATAAAGAAGCTCAAGTGCCACAAAACCCCAGGTGTGGACGGCATACCAGCAGAAGTATACAAGCTGGGTGGAGATGCTCTCCAAGCAAAACTCATGGAATTCTTCAGGACCTGCTGGGAACAAGGATCTGTGCCCCAAGACTTTCATGATGCCATCATCGTCTCACTCTACAAGAACAAAGCAGAAAAATCTGACTGCTCCAACTATAGAGGTGTGACTCTGCTATCCATCGCAGGAAAGATACTGGCCTGAATTATCCTTGACCGGCTGATTCCAACAATTGCTGAGGACAACCTCCCAGAGAGTCAGTGTGGCTTCAGAGCCAAGAGAGGAACCACCGACATGATCTTCGTGCTTTGACAAAGCCAAGAAAAGTGCAGAGAGCAGAACATCAGCTTATATGTAGCATTTGCTGCTCTCACAAAGGCGTTCGATACTGTCAGCAGGAGTGGCCTATGGAAGATCCTCAGCAGACTCGGTTGCCCTCCCAAGCTTCTCACGATTGTCCAACAATTGCATGAAGGACAGAAAAGCCAAGTCAAGCTGAACGGAGACATGTCCAACACTTTCCCCATCAACATCAGAGTCAAGCAAGGATGCGTTCTTGCCCCCACGCTGTTTGCTGTGTTCTTCAGCATGATGCTCAGAGAGGCCAAACAGGATCTGGCTGAGGGAGTCTACATCCAGTATCGCACAGACCTTCAACCTGAGAAGACTCCTGGCTTGAACTAAGACACGTGAAAAGATGGTATTAGACCTACTCTTTGCTGATGACTGCGCTCTTCTAGCCCACAGTGAAGAAGATCTACAGCTAGTGGTCAACAACTTCGCAAAAGCTGCAAGTGCCTTTGGACTGACAATCAGCCTCAAGAAGATGGAGAGTCTCCATTAGAAAGCTCCTGACACCACGTACAACCCTCCTCACATCACAATTGACAGCAAGCCACTCAGCGTTGTAGAGGATTTTACCTACCTAGGGAGTGTCATCTCCAAAGATGCCACAATCTCAAAGGACATCGACAAAAGACTTGCCAAAGTGAACAGCTCCTTTGGCAGGCTACAGAAACGCATCTGGGACAACCACTCTCCGCATGCCCACCAAAATCCTTGTGTACAAGGCCGCTGTCCTGATGACCCTGCTCTATGGTTGCGAAGCAAGGGTGTTGTACCGTAAACACATCAAACTCCTCGAGCGATTTCACCAAGAATGCCTCCGCACCATTATGAGGATAAGGTGGCAAGACTACACCACAAACAACACAGTGCTGGAACGGGCTAACTTGCCTAGTGTGGAAGCCATCCTCCTCAACAGACAGCTGAGGTGGGCAGGCCACGTGTGCCGCATGGACGACAGCTGTCTCCCCAAAGCCGTTTTCTTCGGAGAGCTTAGTGAGGGAAAAAGGAAAGCTGGCAGCCCACACAAGCACTACAAGGACCAGCTCAAGTGCCAGCTGAGTGCTGCCAACATTCCCACTTCCACCTGGGAAAGGATCACCAAAGACCGTCCCACATGGAGGTCAACCATCAAGGAAGGCACCAAGGCCTTTGAAGCTGCCAGGAGAGCTGCGGGAGAAGAGAAGCACCAGTGCAGGAGAGCGGCTCACCTTCAAACAGCCAACCTAGATGAAGGATACACCTGCCCCATCTGCTCCAGAGTGTGGCAGTCAAGAATTGGCCTGCACAGCCACCTCAGAGCCTGCCGACCGATTCCCTGATCCTCGGACCGAGGAAACAGCTATCATCACAGTGATGCATGAAGAGGGATATGAGTAATTATAGGTCTTCTTGAGGAGTTGAGTATAGAACAAGCTGGTGGAGCTTGTTGTTCTGGTGGAAGTGGTGGAGATGGTAGATGTTGAAACTTGTACAAAACACCTCTGACATTTGATTATATCTTCAGAAGACTGGCACTCTAAGTACCATGAGTTTGGTCTGTGTAACAAGTTTGTGAGTTTGGGCAATGAGGAACAGGGAAACGGGCTTCACGATCCAGGTGCACTTTATTTTTAAGCTTGGCCTTTTCAGTGATTTCAGCTCTCATGAGTGCACTCGCACACAAAAACACATTGGGTGACACAGCCACTAATCAGACAGATCTATCTGAAAGACACACAGAGACACATTAATAGCAAGCCAGACATATTAAAAAAAAAATACAGTAATTGCTGGTTCACCTGACTCCTCACCATTCATAGCCAGTGCTTGACCATGCCCTCGCTGCCACATACCCCCCACCACCCAACTCAGTCCGGGGAGCTATCCAGCCTGCAAACACCCCCCCCACACACCCCACCCCCATTCGGAGAGGTAATCCGCAACCACTACCTGTACCCCCAGCCTGTGGACCATTTCAAACTTGAAGGGCTGAAGACCTAGATATCAACAAATGATTGGCGCATTGGCACCACAGGAGCAGGGCATGGTTAGAACAGAGGCTGAATAGGTATCCTAGTAGGTAGTAATGGAGAGTGAGGACTGCTCACTTGATAGCCAAACACTCCTCTGTGTTGCTGTACTTGGTCTCTTGCATTGAGAGCTTGCAGCTGACATACAGCACCGGACACTCATCCCCCTCAACCACCTAGTACAAAACTGCCCCAGTCCTTGGACTGATGCATTGGTCTGTAAAAGAAAAAAGGGAAAGAAAAGTCAGGAGAATGCAATAGCAGCCCCCCACACAAAACTGCTTTAACCTAAGAAAAACCTGTTCACACTGCCTCACCCCCATTTGTTCTTGGGTCTCAGGCAGGTCATAATTGCTGTAGTTTTATCAAATTGGGGACATGCCTGCCCATGACCTAAGTGAAAGCCCAAATACCATACTTCTATCCATCTAATTGCACAATTCAGGTTTGCTGTGAGTCCTGTGCACCTCAGTAACCTCAGACCAGCCTTCAGATGTTGTAAATGCCTTTGCCAGCCATTACAATAATGTTGTCTAAATAGGCAGTAGCATACACACTGTGGGGATGGAGGATTCTGTACATGAAATGCTGAAACATCACTGTGGCCCCAAACAACCTAAATGGAAGGGTGGCTGATTGGTGTAACCCAAATGTAGTGGAAAAGGCCTTTTTTCCCCCTTGGGATAATGGAGTCAAGGGGATCTGCTAGTATCCCTTATTCAAATCCAGTGCTGAGTAAAAGTGAGCCGTGCCTTACCAATCAAGCAGTTCATCAATGTGAGGCATCGGCTATGCATCAAATTTAGACACTGCATTGACTTTGATAATCCACACAGAGCTGGACTGTCCCATTAGTCTTGGGAACCAAGACCACTAGGCTGCTGCAGTCACTGTGCCACTCCTCAGTAGGTTGTATTCAGTCATGTGATTTTTGCTTGCGAGTTTACTTCCTGTGAATGAAGTGGTGGTCAAGCAAACCAATTTGGCTGCTATTACGCAAAGAGCTAGTGAAACCATCTCCAACAATTTTCGCAGTTTCTAGGCCAGGACATGGTCAAGGTATCTTCAGTTCATATCTAGTTCAGTGTAGGAACCCAATCTACATCATCATTCTTGTAAAGATTGCTAGGACATCCTGATAAATAAAGTGAAAAAAATACATGCGTGGCAGTGGGGGTGTAGCCAAGCATCAGTTTGTGAATGGAGTGTGGGGTCAGGGAAGGTGAGTGGCAAAGCCAATACACCTGTTGTCAATTAATGATGTGCATGTGTGTTGGTTGCACTGACAGCAAAGGGTAGAAAAGTAGGGAGAGAGTGAAGAGAAAAAAGTTCTCCCAACCAGAACACGTGTGTGTGTGTGTGTGTGTGTGTCTGAGTAGTGAGCGAGCGAATGAATACAGCTGAAGAGTGATCATTATAAAAATAAAGTGCGTGCAAACATCATTTCACGGCTGCCATGCTTCAGTACTCCATCCATATCAGGGTGTACTACAGTGCTGAAACTGGGACAACACCATCAGCACTTCCGGACACTGATATTGGAGGAGGTTGGCCGGGCATTTGCATTTGGCCAAGAGCTCTGGGACACCTGCCGGCGGTGGCTAAGGGCAGACGATCACGACACCAAGGGAATCATCAACCTGGTGACACTGGAACAGTTTGTTACGTGACTTCTGGATGGACCGGTGGAGTGGGTCCATTGTCATTGCCCAGCATCACTGGAACAAGCCATCGAATTGGCGGAGGACCATCCGGCAGCGGTTCCAATGGCAGGCGGACGCATTGCCTCTTCTCTTTTTCTCTCTCCTCCCCACTTCTTCCATTCCCCACCCTGTGCCCCCACCGCAGAGGTGGGGGCAAGATCCCCCCCAGCCGGCCTGTCACACCAGCGGTGTCCTCCTGTCTTCCCCTTCTGTGTCTTCTCCCCCTCAGGTGAGTGATGCCTGTAACACTGGTTCAGAGGGGAAGCCTGGGCCAGTGTGCTGGCGCTGCAGGGAGCTGGGACATCTCCAGAATCAATGCTCCGTGATGGAGGTGGGTGAGCCACCACCTCTCACTGACCCAACTCAGAGGTTGCCAAGTTGCAACAGGAATTTTCCAACATGTTCTCATCCCTTCCCTGCCATACGCACCTCATAGAACACCACACTGAAATGGTCCCAGGGGTGGTTGTGCGTAGCCGTCCATACTGCTTGCCTGAACACACACACAAAAAAAGGTGGTTCTGGATGAACTCAAGGCCATGCTTGACATGACCACAAAGGGGGTGAGGCAGTTCCTGGGGCTGGCTAGCCATTATTGTAGGGTCATACATCACCAGCCCAGTGACTGATCTCACTAAAAAGAGAGCACCAGATCCAGTCCAGTAGACGGAACAGTGCCAACATGCTTTCACCAGGGTAAAAGCTGCACTGTTTGGGGGACCACTCTTACACTCCCCTGACTTCTCTCTCCCCTTAATTTTGCAGACAGACACATCAGACAAGAGGCTGAGGGTTGTTTTGTCCCAGGAGGTGGAGGGCGAGGAATGTCCCATTCTGTACATCAGCTGTAAGCTCTGAATGCATGAGAGTAAGTACAGCACCTTCAAGAAAGAGTGCCTAGCCATCAAGTGGGCAGTTGTTACCCTTCAATATTACCTGCTGGGATGCCCTTTCACCCTCTGTTCAGACCACACACCCCTCCAGTGGCTCCACCACATGAAAGATGCCAATGTGTGGATCACCCGTTGGTATCTCGCCCTCCAGCCATTTAAATTTGAGGTGGTCCACAGGCCGGGGGCGCAAATGGTAGTGGTGGACCTCCTGTCCCATCAGCATGGGGGGGGAGTCAGCGGCAGGCCACACAACTCCCCCACCTGAGTTGGGCGGTGGGGGTATGTGGCAGCGGGGGCATGGCCAAGTGTCAGTTTGTGAATGGAGGGTGAGGTCAGGGAAGGTGAGTGGCAAAGTCAATACACCTGTTGTCAATTAATGCTGTGTGTGTGTGTGTTTGTGGCAGTGACAGCAGATGGTAGAATAGGAGGGAGAGAGCAAAGAGAAGAGAGCTTTCCCTACCAGAACACACGTGTGTCTGAGTAGTGAGTGAGCAAACAAATGAAGCTGAAAAGTGACCATTATAAAAATAAAATGTGTGTGAACATCATTTCCCCCCTGCCGTGCTTCAGTACTCCACCCACAACAGGGCATACTACAACATGTTAGTTGACAACATGGCAACCATGATCAAACAGTAAACAAAACACATCAGAGGACTTGAGTGTCTCATGAACTTCAAAACATCATGAAATAATGGAAAATGGCAAGAAAAATCATTTGCGAGTCCAAACTAAATAAATCAGAGGAATATACAAACCTTTTACCAAGTGATCACTGCAAACTTGAACATCCTTTGACTCTGCTCCCTTTGATCGCAGTGAAGGTTCAAGAGCCACCTTTCTTGTCATCATTTGGTAAAATCATTTGCTCTTTCACCCTTTTTTTATCACTTCATGGGGAACCCAGAATAAACTTTTCAGTTTCATGGTTTGTATGATTCAAACAGCCCAAAACAATGCAAGCATAGGGCATTTTAATAACTGCCAGGGTGCCCCAGTGATAGCAATGCTTTGTGAACAGTGAACTTAGCTGACCACCACTTCATGTTTTGCATATCTAATGAGATGGATGTGATGTCAGATGCAACCCGCCTATTACCCCCATGTCAAGCATTGCCTTGTTCATCCCAAACCACCCATTTTTTGCATTCAGGAGCCAATACAGGTGGAATTCTTCCTGCAACCTGTTAACTTGTGCTATCTGGTGAGAGGTGGTCTCTACAGGGGACTAGGGTGAATTGGGCCACCATTTTTGAACTTGCTTCCAGTTACAGCTCATTCCTCTCAGGAACCATGATTACCACAGCCACAGGAACCTCCTCTCTCCATGGTTTCAGGAGACTGAGGTGGTAAATTTGACATGTATCACTCTTATCTGTGCGCCTGACCTCATCATCAACTTTCCAGATTTGTCATGTGACCTCAAAGGGCTCTTGCCAGTTGGAGAGTAATTTTGAGCTCAAAGTGGGCAGTAAAATGAGCACTTTATCTCCCAATGCAAATTCCCTTAGCCATGCTCCCTCTGTTGTACAGGTGGGATTGACATTCTTTTGTCTGTAGCAAATTATCCTGTGTTATGTGAATAAGTGCATGGAGTTTTGCTCTCAGGTCAAGAATGTACTGAATTTCATTTTTACTTTGAGAAGGTCCCTCTTACCAATTTTCTTTAATCAGGTCTTTAATGATGCAAGACACCATAAGGCTTGCTCCTATATAGCAATTCAAATGGGGAAAACCTGGTGGAGGCTTGTGGGACCTAATGCACTGCAAACAACAGAGGATCTAGCCACTTATTCCAGTGTCTAGCATCCCCATGGCCAAACTTACAAATCATGTTTTTAAGCATTTGATTAAATTATTCAACCAGCCCATCCATTTGTGGATGGTAAGCACTGCTATGAATTGATTTAATCCCCAATAATTCAGGCAGTTTGCATAGTGTATGCAACATGAAAGTATTGCCTTGATCAGTCAGGATTTCTTTCAGAATCCTAACTTGGGAGATAATGCAAAAGCATGCCTTTGCAATACAGCTTGCAGAGACATGCACAGATATTGCAAAGAGGCACTGCTTCTGGTTATTGCATTGGCTAATCCACTATGACTAACACAAATTGATATCCTTGTGCAGATTGAACTAATGGCCTGATGAGATCCATGCCAATTCTCTCAAAGGGAATCTCAATTAATGGTAATGGGTGCAATGGTGCTTTTGGAGTGGATGCTGCATTTACCAGTTGGTATTCAGGACAAGCTGCACACCATCAGTGCAATCAGAGATGATTTAGGGACCTAAATGCCCAGCCATATGATTATGATGAGCTGCATGGAATAACAGTTCTCTACAGCTCTTTGGGACCAACACATTTGTCATCTCTTCTTTAGTCTGAGTGTCCTGTGTCACTCCTTAATCCTTACCTCACTGTCTGTCCTTAATCACTGCAAAATACAGAGAGGAAAGTGCAACATTAGGCTGGAGGTTTTGACCATTGATTACTCACTTGGTCAGAAGCATGTTTCAGAATCTCATCTCACATCTCCTCCAGAAGGAAATCTGTGATGGAATGCACAAGAGAGGAGGGGCTTGTATTTGAGTATTTTCATTTGACAGCCCCAAATCAGAAAAAGAGTTGGGACAGTATGTTGAAATTAAAACTGAAACCAATGATTTATAATCTTTGACCCTTATTGCATTCAAAACAATACATCAGTGTATTTTTTGATGTTTTCATTATCTCATGAATTTAATTTTTATTTTCAAAGTAAACTCTTAATTCTGATTCTTAAGATAAGTCTTTGTCACTTTTCCAAAGGTACAATGAAATTGAAGGTGCTGTGTAACAGCAACACAAATGTGCCTGCAACACATTTCAAAAAACATCAGGATGGTAAAGCACTTACCACTTTGTAATGTTGCCATTCGTTCTCACAACATGTAAAAGATGTTTAGGGACTGAAGACACCAAGCAATTAACTGTTTCAGGAGTTATTTTTTCCTCATTACTCCTGTGAACAGGTCTTACTGTAAGGTATAACAACTGTACATGGTCCTTGTTGTCAGAGTTTTTGGTTTCAAAATTGCCACAGATTCTCTATCAGGACAGAGGAGACAGGCATCCTCTTCCTCCATAGCCATACCTTTTGTAATGTGTGCAAGATGTGGTTTTGCATTATCTTGTTGAACTATGCAGGGGAATCCCTGGAAAAGATGTCATCTTAAAGGCAGCAGATGCTGCTCTAAAATCTGAATGCACTTTTGTTTGGAGTGGGGAGGTCTCACTGCAAGATCTGAACCAGGCTCAATGCATCACAGGCTCAGTCCTCCCCCCCATTAGACCACAAACAGGTCAGACTCAATTGCAGAGATTCCCAGGAGGCACAGGGAAAAACCTCTTTACTGAAAGTAAGCATAAACAGAGTAAAGAAAGGTAGACAAATAGTCCAGAGGGAAAAAAAAGTATTAAAATATTCAAACAAATAGAGTAAAATTCCAAAAGATAAACAACAGCTAAACAGTCCAACTAAAAACTTCCAGGTAACAAACACAATCTACCATGACACATGGGCTATCAAAAACCACACAAGTACCAGAAGAAAACCTGGTAACTGAACAAAGAGAGCAGTTCAGGGAGGGTTATACACAGGAGCTGACAGGGAACAGGTGCAAACAATGAACTCAATAATCATAGAAGCCCAAGAGGGATAATGACTCCATCTAGGGCTCAGGAGGAGAAAAAGTCTCAGATCCTGACAACTTTTCTGCATTCATGCTGCCATCGCAGAAGTCTAAGTTACCATTGCCAAGGGCACTGACACAACCCCATGCCATGACAGACTCTGGCTTTTGGACTTGTTGCTGGTAACAGTCTGGATGGTCCTTTTCATCTTTGGTCCAGAGAACATGATGTCCATTTCTTTGTCTGAACACAGTACAAGTTTCCACTGTGTGATGGCCCATCCCAGATGCCTCTGAGCCAAGAGAAGTTGACAGCACTTCTAGACACAGTTAACATAAGTCTTCCTTTTTGCACAGTAAAGTTTTAACTGGCATTTGTGGATTTAACTCTGTATTGTAGTGCTTGACAAAGGTTTACCAAAGTAATCCCAAGCCCATGTGGTTATATCAGCTACAGATGAATCACAGTTCTTAATACAGTGCCATCTGAGGGATTGGAGATCACAAGTGCTCAGCTTAGGCTTGCACCCTTTACTTTATACACTAAAATTCCTCCAGATTCCTTGAATCTTTTCATGCTATTATGGACCATAGTGAAATATCCAAATCCCTTTGTATCTTTCTTTGAGGAACATTTGTTTTTTTTAAACATTTCAGTAATTTTCTCATGCATTTGTTTACTGTAGCAGTCTCTGCAATGGGCAGAACACTGAAGCACTAGACAGGCAGGATAACTGCAGGACAAATATTTTATTGAGGCTTTTCAGTTCTTAGTTCATGCACTTTCTCACATATGCGCACACACAACCATGGCATACAGGAAAACTCTCCCCTCTCATCTTCCTCCCTCCAGATAAACCCAGCTGTCACTGCAAGACATACACACAATAATTATGACACAGGTGTGATCAGTTTGCCACTCACCTTCCCTGGCCTTGCCCTCCATTCACAAACTGACGCTTGACCATGCCCCTGCTGCCACATTGACAAACTGGCGATCCCTGTCCCAACGTTTTTGAATGTGTTACATTGGTTTAACAGCTATTAGTTTTGGGTGGTATCACCAGAGTTATGGTACTCTAGGGCAGTGGTTCTCAACCTTTTTGAGTCGCGACCCCCAATTTAACATGCATGTTGTCCGTGACCCCCCACCCCCCAGTGAACGCACTTTTGATAAACCGCTGTCC
>JAODLJ010000002.1:23176213-23187467 GCA_027576115.1 Cathorops melanopus
AATTCCTTAATACTAGTGAAATTATCTTGCTGCATGGACAGATAATTTTACTTGACAAGACATCTTGGAATAAGTTGTTTACAATCTAGAACTAGTTTTAATAATCTCAGAGTTGGTGTCTTGTATTCTTCTACACTGCAGAAATGATATTTTAACAAGTTAGAATGTCTTGAATATAGTTGAAACAATCTAGCATTTCCTATTAGAATAATACAAGATACCAACTCTGAGATTATTAAAACTAGTTCTAGACTGTAAGCAACTTATTCCAAGATGTTTTGTCAAGTAAAATTATCTGTCCATGCAGCAAGATAATTTCACTTGTTTTAAGGAATTTTCTCCTCAGTTTCCAGTTTTTTTACAGTGTAGGGACAGATTGGCTGGAGTTTCAAACATTAATAAAACAGTTAGTAGTGGATGGGTCCTGAATTAGCATGTCATGGGGGAATGCCGCAGCAAAGTTGGCTGGGGAGGTGGTCCCAGAGCTGTTTGTGTCAGCTCCGTGTCATGATCCGTGTCTCTCTGGGGAATATCTCTGGGGATTTCCTGCTGGAGCAGACACGTGATGAGTCTCTGAAGCATGCTTTTGACCAAGTGAAAGTAATTGATGGTCAAAGCCTCCAGCCTAACATTGTGCTTTCCTTTCCATATTTTTGTATTCTTAAGGATAGGCTATATCGAGTGATGCAGAACACTCAGATTAAGGAAAAGATGACAAGGAAAAGTTGCTAGTCCTGAAGAGCCAAAGGGAACTTTTATTCCATGCAGCTCATCATAATCCCATGGCTGGGCATCTAGGTCAGAAGAAAACACTAAATCATCTCATGGCCTGTTTTTATTGGCCAGGGATTCATACCAATGTCTGCAGGTGGTGTGTGGCTTGTCAAGTCAAGTTGATTTGTATAGCGATTTTAACAATAGACATTGTCACAAAGCAGCTTTACAGAAAGTTAAAGGTTTTAAACATGAGCTAATTTTATCATGAATGCCAGCTGATAAATCCAGCAGCCACACCAAAAGCGCTATTGCACCCATTACAATTAATTGAGATCCCTTTCGAAATAATTGTCATGGATCTTGTCAGGCCATTAGATCAATCTGCATGTAGGTATCACTTTGTATTAGTCATTGTGGATTATGCAATGTGATACCCGGAAGCACTGCCTCTTCGCAAAATCTCTGCACATAGTGGTGCGGAGGCACTCTTTCGTGTTACCTCCCGAGTCAGGATTCCAAAAGAAATCCTGACTGATCAAGGCACTACTTTCATGTCACAAACACTACACGAACTGTACAAATAATTGGGAAATAAATCAATTCATACCAGTGCTTACCATCAGCAAACAGACAGGCTGGTCAAACGATTTAATCAAACACTTAAAATCATGATTCGTTAGTACATTCACGGGGAAACTACAAACTGGGATAAGTCACTAGACCATCTGTTGTTTGCAGTGTGTGAGGTCCCACAAGCCTCCACTGGGTTTTCTCCATTTGAATTGCTGTATGGGTGTGTAGCAATGGGGGTGTGGCCAAGCATTGGCTGTGAATGGCAAGGAGGCAGGTTGAACCAGTAGGTAACATGTGATGAGGTGCATCTGTGTCTAATTACTAGCTGTCTAGTAACCTGTGTCTCTGTGTGTCTTTCAGACAGCCAGAAATGAGAGCTAGAGAGAGCTGTGACAGTCCACTGCATGTGCGTGTAGTGTGTATACGGAGTCATTATTAGGCGTCACAGAAAAGTGTCAAAATAAAAAGAACACACCTGTTCTGAAGGCTGCTCCCAGTTCCTCTGTTTCCCAAAGTCAGAAAGTTGTTACACTGCTGAAACCTGTGACTGAGGAACAAATGCTGCCATGGAGTCCAAACCAGCCAGAGAGCTCCTCCAAATGCTCACCAGTGACCTCTAGCACCAGCAGCATGCCCTCGTCATGCTGACAGTAGACCAGGGGCAGCGTTTCTGGGCTCTGCTCAAAGCCCAGACAGAAGATTGGCAGGTGATCCAGAGCTGGATCCAGTCAACAGGTGCTCCAGTGGTCGTCCTTGCGGCCACTGTGCCCATCCAACTGGTCAAGATGGGGCCACAGGATCCTACATCCTACAGCAGGTCGGCTATGGCCCAGAAAAGCAGTGCCAATACTGCCGCTCACTGGCATACAGTGAAGTTACATTTACATTCACGTAAATGTAATATTTGCATACATTTACGTTCACGTAACAGCACCAGGATGCCTGCTGACAGTGGCTGCTGGCCATTGAATGCGATGTTGAATCCATCATCAAGTGAGTGACACTGGAGCAGTTCATCGCCCAGCTGCTGAGTGAGACATCAGCGTGGATCCAGTGTCACCAAACGGTGTTGCTGGAGGAGGCGGTCCGGCTGGCAAGGGAACACCTGACAGTATTTTCAGGAGCAGAAGCTCTCACAACTTCTCCACCCTGTCTCTGACTTTCACTTTCTCCTTCTCCCTCTCCTCTCCCCTTCCTGACCCCAGTCCCACAGAAATGGGGGCCAATTCCCCCAAAACCTGCTCCCTGCACTCGTGTCTGTCCTCGTGTATCTGCTCTCCCTTTTCCTTCTGTGTCTGTGCTGCCATTAACCCCCACCTCCCCTCCCCCAGGTGAACTCATCCATGCCTGCCAGATCTAAGAGCGAGCCTGGGCAGGTCTGTCGGCACAGAGGGAAAGTGCTTCCTCAAGAAGGCAGGGCTACTGATTCGCCTCTCTGATGCACCACAGGCTTTCCCTGATTGAGCAGGGGCATACAGGATAGTTGTGAGTATTCAAGAGGGTGCACATCAGGCTTTGGTGGATTTGGGTTGTCATCAGACCTCCATATATCAAAGCCTAATTCAATGCAAGGCACTGGGAAATGCATGAAGTGTGTGCATAGTGATATGCATTAATAATAATAATAATAATAATCAGGGGCGGCACGGTGGTGTAGTGGTTAGCATTGTCACCTCACAGCAAGAAGGTCTGGGTTCGAGCCCCGTGGCCGGCGAGGGCCTTTCTGTACAGAGTTTGCATGTTCTCCCTGTGTCTGCGTGGGTTTCCTCCGGTGTGCTCCAGTTTCCCCCACAGTCCAAAGACATGCAGGTTAGGTTAACTGGTGACTCTAAATTGACCGTAGGTGTGAATGTGAATGTACATGAATTTGATGAACCATCTAGGAGGAGTACGTTAAAAATTACCATGTGTAATTTCACTCCAAATGGCCTTATGACATCATCATTCCAACATTCTACCCATTCATTTCAGTGGGAAGTAGAAAAGGGGTGCTATGAAGTCCCTGGGCCATGCCCGGGGCCAAAAGTCTGTGGCTGAGTAGTGGTGACAGTGACTGATGTGTATACCAAATTTCATAAGTTTTCGTGCATGGGAACTGCCTCAAATAAGGCCAAACACGGCATAATAATAATAATAATAATAATAATCCTTCGAAAAACAATAGGGTCTTCACACCGAACGGTGCTCGGGCCCTAAAAAGAAAAAAAGAAAATCAAAAAGCTCCAGTGAGAAGTGGCAGCCAGAATGCACACGGCATACTCTCAACTGGAAACAGAAAATGAAATGGTCCACTAATGCCCATCACTCTTCACTTCCAGGGAGAAAAACATAGTGTGGAGGTGGCAGTTAGTCTGAACCTCACCCACCCACTGATCTTGGGCACAGATTGGCTAGGGTTTAAAACATTAATGAAACAATCAGTAGTGGGTGGGTCCTGCAGTAGTACAACACGGGGAATCCCACTGCAACATTCGCTGGGGAGATGGTCCCAGGGCTGTCCACATCAGCTGGGTATCATGATGACACAGAGGAGGAGGAGAGCTTTCCTGTCTCTCTGGGGAATCCCTTAGGGGATTTCCCATTGGAGCAGGCACATGACGAGTGTCTGAGACACACCTTTGACCAAGTGAAAGTAATTGATGGTTAAGTCCTCCAACCTACTGTTGCACTCTCCTTCTCGTATTTTTGTATTATTAAGGATAGGCTATATTGAATGATGCAGGACACTTAGAGTAAAGAAAAGATGACACAGTTGTTGGTCCTGAAGAACCATAGGGAACTTTTATGCCATGCAGCTTATCATAATCCTATGGCTAGGCATTTGGGGCCCAATAAATTGCCTCATGGCCCACTTCTATTGGCCAGGTATTCACGCCGATGTTCGCAAGTGGTGTGCGGCATGTCATGAATGCCAGCTGGTAAACCTAGCAGCCACACCAGAAGTGCCATTGCACCCATTACCATTAATTGAGATTCCCTTTGAGAGAATTGGCATGGATCTCATCGGGCAATTAGATCGATCTGCACAAGGGTATCTCTTTGTATTAGTCATAATGGATTATGCCATGTGATACCTGGAAGGAGTGCCTCTCCGCAATATTTCAGCATGCAGTGTTTTGGAGGCAATCTTCCGCATTAGCTCCCAAGTTGGGATTCTGAAAGAAATCCTGACTGAACAAGGCACTACTTTTATGTCATGCACACTGTGTGAATTGTATAATTATTGGGGATTAAATTGATTTGTACTAGTGTTTATCATATGCAAACAGACAGGGGGTCAAACAATTTAACCAAACACTTAAAAATATGATTTGTAAGCTAAAAACTGGGACAGGTGGCTAGATCCTCTGTTGTTTGCAGTGTGCGAGGTGCCACAAGCCTCCACTGGGTTTTCCCCATTTGAATTGCTGTATGGGCGCAAGCCCAATGGTGTCTTAGACATCATTATAGAAAATTGGGAGGAGGAGCCTTCTCAAGTAAAAATGAAATTCAATAAGTTCTTTACCTGAGAGCAAAACTCCATGCATTGAGTCACATAACCCAGGAATATTTGCTACAGGCCCAAGAACATTAAGCTCGCCTGTACAGCAGAGGGGCACAGCTAAGGGAATTTGCACTGGGAGATAAAGTCTGCATTTTATTGCCCACTTCAAGCTCACAATTGCTTGCCAAGTGGCAAGAGCCTTTTGAGGTCACATGGCAAATTGGGGAGGTTGACTATGAAGTAAAACATCCAGATAGAGGCGACATATATCAAATTTACCACATCAATTTCCTGAAACCATGGAGAGAGGAGGTTCCTGTGGCTCTGGCAACAGTAGTTCCAGAGCTGGGACCAGAGGTAAGTCTAAAAAGTGTGCCAATTCACCCTGGTCCCATGTAGAGACCACCTCTCACCGTCCTAGAGAGCACAGGTTATTAAGTTTGCAGGATGAATTCTTTGATGTGTTCTCCCCACTCCCTGGTTACACTGACCTCATAGAACACCACATTGAGACCCCCCCAGGGGTAGTGATGTGCATCCGCCTGTATCGGCTCCCTGAGTACAAAAAAAAATGTGGTTTGGGATGAATTCCAACCTATGCTTAAGATGGGGGTAACTGAGGAGTTGCACAGCAACTGGAGTAGCCCAGTGGTCTTGGTTTCCAAGACCGATGGGTCGGTCCGGTTCTGTGTGGACTATAGAAAAGTCAATATGGTGTCTAAATTTGACACAAACCCAATGCCTTGCATTGATGAACTGCTTGAATGGTTAGATGCAGCTTGCTTTTACTTGACACTGGAATTAACAAAGGGATTTTGGCAGATCCACTTGACTCCATTATCCCACAAAAAAAAAAAAAAATGGCCTTTTCCACTCCATTTGTCATACACCAATTTGTCACCCTTCCTTTTGGGTTGTTTGGGGCTCCAGCGATGTTTCAGCATCTCATGGACTGAATTCTCCATCCCCACAATGCGTATGAGATGGCCTACTTAGATAATACAGGGTGACCCAAAAAAAATGTATTCACATTTTGACTCCTCATAATTTAATGTGTGAGTAATTTTTTTGGGGACACCCTGTATAATCATTTATACAAATGAATGGAAGCAGCATTTACAGCACCTTAGGGTGGTCCTGAAGTCACTGAGGCATGTTGGGCTCACAGCAAACCCAATGAAGTATGCAATTGGATGGGTGGAAGTATGGCATCTGGGCTTCCACTTGGATCATGGGCAGGTGTGTCCCAAAATTGATACGACTGCAGCAATTGTGGCCAACCTGAGACCTCAGAACAAAAAGGGGGTGAGGCAGTTCCTGGGGCTGGCTGGCTGTTATAGGCAGTTCATGCTTAACTTTTTAGATGTCACCAGCCCACTGACTGACCTCGCTAAAAAGGGGTCACAAGGTCTGGTCCAGTAAACAGAGACAAGTGAACGGGCTTTTGCTCAGGTAAATGCAGTTTTGTGTGGGGGCCTGCTGTTGCATTCTTTTCTCTTCCATTTGTTTTACAGACCGATGCATCGGACAGAGGGCTGGGGGCTGTTTTGTCCCAGGTAGTGGAGGGGGAGGAGCATCTGGTGCTGTACATCAGGCGCAAGCTCTCCATGCGAGAGTCAAAGTACAACACCATAGACAAGGATTGTTTGGCCATCAAGTGGGCAGTCCCTCACTCTCCAGTACTACCTGCTAGGATGCCCATTCACTCTCTGTTCTGACCATGCCCTGCTCCAGTGGTGCCAACACATGAAAGATGCCAGAATGCAGATCCCCCATTGGTATCTGACCCTTCAGCCCTTCAAATTTGAGGCAGTCCACAGACTGGGGGCACAGATGGAGGTGGCAAATTACCTCTTCCACTGAGGGGGAGTCAGCTGCAGGCCAGGTGGCTTCCTGACCTGAGTCGGGTGGTGGGGGTATGTGGCAGCAAGGGTGTGGTCAAGTGTTGGCTGTGAATGGCGAGGAGTCGGGTTGAACCACCATGTAACATGTTACAAGTTACACCCGTGTCTAATTACTGGCTATCTATTAAGGTGTGTCTCTGTGTGTCTTCCAGATAGCCAGTCATGTGAGAGAGAGAGCTGCATTCCCCAATGTGTGTATGTGTTAGTGCACTGAAAACTGAAAGTAAAAAATAAAGCACACCTTCAACTATCACACCTGTCTCTGAGTTCCTCATTGCCCCAACATAAAGAACAATTACACCCTCTTTTCTGCTATCATCGTCATGTGATGGACTGAATGTATGGTTTATCTTACTTTTACCGATTCTTCCAGAACACTCACCACGCTCTTGAATCTGTTCAATCTCGATGTTCACAGTTAACAACTTTTAACGGATGAATAAAACTCAAACCAAAAACAACAATTACAAGATCATGTGATTATATGGTGATCCAAACAATTTGTATAACCATTTGGATTATAGTAGTGCATCTCAAAATATCAGAATATTGTGAAAATGTTCATTCTTTTTCATAATAAAAAGGTAAACTTTCATATATTCTATATTCATTACACGTAAAGTGAAATATTTCAAGCCTTTTTTGTTTTAATTTTGATGATTATGGATGAAAATCACAAATTCAGTCTTTCAAATTATTAGATTATTTCCTAATATCAATGATTTACAATTCAGAAAAGTCCAACTTCTGAAAAGTATGCTCATTTATATACTCAATACTTGGTTGGGGCACCTTTACCATGAATTAATGCAACAATGCAGCGTGACATGGACGTGATCAGCCTGTGGCCCTGCTGAGGTGTTATTGAAGACCAGGTTGCTTTGACAGTGGCCTTCAGCTTGTCTGTATTTTTGTGTTGGGTGTTTCTCATCTTTCTCTTGACAATACCCCATAGATTCTCTCTGTGGTTCAGGTCAGGCAAATTGGCTAGCCAATCTAGCACACTAATACCATGGCAAGGAAACCATTTGATAGTAGTTTTGGCACTGTGGGCAGGTGCTAAATCCTGCTGGAAAAGGAAATTGGCACCTCCATAAAACTTGTCAGCAGAAGGATGCATGAAGTGCTCTAAAATCTCCTGTAAGACTGCTGCATTGACTTTGGACTTGATAAAACACAGTGCACCAGCATCAGCAGATGATATGGCACCCCAAATTATCACAGACTGTGGAAACTTCACACTGGGCTTCAACCACCTTGGAGTCTGTGCTTCTCCACTCTTCCTCCAGATGAAGGAGAGAAAAGGACTTTATCCATTAGATGCTGGAACATTGCCAGGGACCCAAGCAACCCAAGCGGAAGGGTGACAAATTACTGTAAACTGACAGGGTGGAAAAGGCCATTTTTTTCATGGGATAAGGGAGTCAAGGGGATCTGCCAATATCCCTTTGTTAAATCCAATGTTGAATAAAAACAAGCTGCACCTAACCAACTGAGCAACTCCTCAATGCGACGCATTAGGTATGTGTCAAATTTAGACACTGTGTTGACCTTTCTGTGTTCCACACAGAATCGAACTGACTCGTCAGCCTTGGGGACCAAGACCACTGGACTGTTCCAGTCACTGTGCGACTCCTCGACTATTCCCATTTCGAGCACGGCCTTGAGTTTGTCCCAAACTATGCACCACCACCCCTGGGGCCATCTCAATATGGTGTTCTATGAGGTGGGTGTGACTGAGAAGGGTGAGACCACATCAGAAAACTTCACTTGCAACTTGGCAACGTCCGTGAGATGGGACAACAAGAGGTGGTCTCCATAGGAGACTGGGGTGGGTTTTACCTCCAGCCCCAGGT
Source organism: Cathorops melanopus (assembly GCA_027576115.1). NCBI lineage: Eukaryota > Metazoa > Chordata > Actinopteri > Siluriformes > Ariidae > Cathorops > Cathorops melanopus. The sequence continues at coordinate 23,184,748 of JAODLJ010000002.1, forward strand.
CTTTCTTCTCTGGAAATACTGTCACCAACACCACGGAAACCCTCACATTCCATAGTTCAAGCAGATTGAGATTGTATATCTGCAGTGCCCCACCCCTATCCATTTGCTTCCCCTCATAGTCAATGTCTCCAATTCACCGTGTGACCTCAAAGAGCTCTTGACACTTGGCAAGCAATATAGAGCTTAACGTGGGTAATAACATGAGTACTTTATATCTTGGTGTGAACTCCTGCAGGCATGCACCCCTGTTGTACAGCCAAGACTGACATTCCTGTGCCTGTTGTGAAAGCTTCTGGGTTAGGGTACTGAGCGTGTGGAGTTTTGCATGCAGATTAAGAATGATTTTAATTTCATTTTTACTTGTAGAAGGTCCTTCCTCCCAATTTTCCAGTATTATGTCTAGGATGCCACTTGGGTTATGCCATACAATAATTAAAATGGGGAAAACGTGTGGAGGCTTGTGGAACCTCACATACTACAATAACAGGGGCTTGATAACAGATAACAGTGGCTTGAGCCATTTATCCCAGTTCCATGCATTTTTGCTCACCTTGATCAGTCAGGATTTCTTTTGAAGTCCCAACTCAGGAAATTATTTTAAATAATGCCTCTGTGACATTTCATGCCAAAATGTTATGCAACAGTACTGCTTCCAGGTATCATGTGGCATAACGCAGTAAGACTAAAATAAAGTGATACCCTCATGCAGACCGATCTCATTGCCCAATGTGGTCCATCCCAATTCATTCAAAGGGGGTTTCAATTTGAAGAAGAGGGCACAATGGCGCTTTTGAGGTGGCTGCTGGATTCACTAACTTGCATTTGCGACATTCCACACACCACCTGCAGACATCCCCACAAAAATTTGGCCAATAGAAATTGGCCATGAGATGGGTTGATTATGAGGGCTTTATCCTGCACTAGGTGTCCTGCCATAGTCCTGTTATGATGAGCTGCATGGATTATGATTTTCATGTAGCTCTTTGGAACCAACAACTGTGTCACCTTTTTGCCAGTCTCCCCATTATCTGTGTTGCTATGATGCAGAGCTGACATAGATGGCTCTGGGGCAGCCTCCCCAGCCAACACGATGCTAGCATCCCTCCGTGATACATTACTTCAGGACCTACCCACCACTACTTACTCCATCAAACACTTAAAACACTTAAACAGATTAGCTTTGTCAATCTGTTCCCAGGACTCGTGGGTGGGTGAGGTGCAGATGAACCGCTGCCTTCACAATATGCTTTTTCTGCAGAAATTGAATTCAGACTGACATCAGCGGGTGTTTGTGAATATCCCTGTGCACACATAGAAAGTTCATCAAACATGCTGTACCCAGTGCCTTGCCTTGCACCAAGGTGGATGGAGGTTTTATTGCAGCCTGAATCCACCAACACATGGTAGGCACCCACTTGAATACTCACTGGTATGCAGTATTCTCCAGCTTGATCAGGGATGGTCTCTGGTGCATGGGGGATCCAGACCACTGCCCTTACCTCCATTGCATGGCACTGGTTCTGGAAGTGCCCAAGCTCTCTGCAGCACCAGCACATTGGTCTGGGCCTCACCTCTGCACCAGCAACTCACAGATCACTCAACTGAAGGGGAGGATACACAGAAACACAAGTGGAGGAGGGGAGGGGGAACCACAGTCTTGGCAATCCAGCTGTGGAGAAGTTGACATTCACTTCCATAGTGCAGGGATATGGGTAATGGGAGGAAAGAAGACAGACAGAGAGAGAGAGAGAGAAGAGTCTGGCTGCCTGCCTGTTGCCAGAACCTCCACTGGATGATCCTCAACCAGAGTGAGGGTTCTATCTAGCGACACCAGGTGGTGGCACTGGACCCACTCAGCTGTTCCTCCTGGCAGCTGAGTGATGAATTGCTCCAGTGTGACCATGTTGATGATACCCTCTGTGCTGCGATCTTCCACCCTCAGCCACTGCTGACAGGCATCCTAGAGCTGCTGGCTGAATGTGAATGGCTGGCTGACCTCCTCCAGAGTCAGCACGTGGAATCGCTGGCCATGTTGCAAAGGGGTGAGGCCGACACATTGTAGTATGGCTTGCTTCAGGGCCAGGTACTCTGGCCTGCTGTCCAAGGGTAATTGCTGCACAGTGAGCTTCACTTCTTCAGTCAGGTGTGGCAGTAGGCATGCCACTTGCTGCTCGACCAGCCACCCCAATGCCTTCATGGCTTGCTCAAAGAGAGCAAGCAAGGCCTCAGTGTTATTGTATGGCCCCATCCTCATCAGTGTGACAAGCCCAGTGAGGCTGCAACTGGGGATACCCGCCAATGCAACCAGGTTCTGGAATGTCTAGCAATCCTCCTGCTGGGCCTGCAGCAGCACTTTGAAGCACTGCTCCTATTCTTGGTGCAGTGTGACCAGTGCCTGGTTCTAGTTCTGTTTGGCAGTGGCAAGGGCATGGATGAGTTCCTTAAATGGTGAGGACTCTATGTATGTTCACCTCAGTGTCCCGGGTTTTGGCACCAGTGTAACACCTTAGTTGGGAGTGGTGGGATACTGAAGCACTGGGACAGGCAGGTTAGTTACTTTGGTAATTGTATTTTGCTTTTCAGCTTACAGAGAAGCACATTTTCACACACACACACACACACACACACTATCATGAGTGTCATACAAATCTAAAGAGATGGGGCTCTCTTCAAGTCTCTATGCAAGGCAGAATCTCAACTATTAAAATGAATTTCTAGCC
>JAODLJ010000002.1:23300954-23314646 GCA_027576115.1 Cathorops melanopus
GCCCTCGCCGGCCACGGGGCTCGAACCCGGACCTTCTTGCTGTGAGGCGACAGCGCTAACCACTACACCACTGTGCCGCCAGAAATTTGTTTCTCTATATATAATTGTTACTTTAGCAGTTGCGGTTAAAGGGGTCCAACCCCCTCAGTACCCCTACACCCTGCATCCTTGGTTTCATCACCCACTAATATGGTCTTTTCTGTCATGATGAAAGGGTAGAAATAACAAGCCAGAAAGATTAACTCGAACATTATTCGCACACAAGCAGAGTGCATTTTATTTCCTAGATCCAGTTTTTAGACTGAGTGTCGCATTATGATTTCCAGTTGGCTCTTCAGAGTGCTGGAAATATTTCCTGCTTGAATTCAATATGCCAGAAACTTCATTTGAGCTAATTTTCTGAACATAACATTTGTGGTTTTGAAGTTCCTTTTGTGAAGAATTTTACTGTTACGACTCTCTTATTGCTGCTTCCTCGGTGTATTGTTTACAGGTATTTTTTTGCACAGGTTTCCCCACTCAACACTGGTCTGTTGTCCTGTCTAGTTGACGCACACTGTCCTGTGTGTTTACTGTCATGTGTATTTATTGTATTGTTTGCACTTTGTGTAATCCTGTGTAATATGCCACTGTTTTTATGTGCACCATGGTCCTGAAGAAACAACACTCCTCTCAAATGTACACAAGGTATATAATATGAATGACAGACAAACAAACCCCACTGGACTGGAAGTTTATCTTCAGCACAACCGATTTCGGAAACGCCTTTTCACCACAACTCAAAGAGATCTTGAAGGAAGCATTAAACGCTTCACACCGCGCATGCGCACACATCTCCCTCCCGACAGGAGGTTAAAGTAGTCTCATTGCGCATGCGCTTGTTTCCTCGCTTCACCTCCCTGCTCTGAGTTTCACCATGGCGAACGTTGCCGACACAAAACTGTACGACATTCTCGGTGTGTCTCCTTCAGCGTCTGAAAACGAGCTCAAAAAGGTAAATTAAAGTGTTAGAAATCGATTGCTGTCGGTTTACGATCGAGAAACGCCGCCATATTGTTTTATTTCAAACCCGACTCCGGTGTGTGGCTATCCGAAGCAGGAAGGACGAGATTAGCCACTTAGCTAGCAAGAGTAAGGGCTGTATTCCGAATTGCCTTGTATTTCATATCTGAGTGCACTAAGTAGGGTCTGACTATATTGCTGTGTCCGCACTACGTAGTGGTCTAGGAAGTGATTTCGGATACGGCCCTTGTTAACGCTGTCCAATGAGGCCTAGTAGATCTAACCGGCACTGTTCTGTGATTTTAAAAAAAAAAACCATAAGTACGCTTTTATTTTACGTTATTTTGTGAAAAAAATATTTTTACTTTATTTAATTCTCTGTTTCTGTATTTAATTGACTAGATGTTTCTTGTTAACTTTAGCGTGGTTAGCATAACGCTGTTACACCGGCCTGTTCACCGGCTTTTACTAGCAAACCGCTTTCTCTTGTGAGAAATTCCACACTGTACAGAAATAAATAATAATAATACATAAAAACCTGATATTTACTGACTCACTCAGTCTGTATGAGTGGCTTTATATTTCTCTCCGATTGGATAAACAGGTCATTTTAACAACAACAACAGAAAATGGGTCAACTCGGGCACCAACGCAGTTATTAAATCAGCACATTGTTGTTTATTAGAAGTAAAGTTAACTTATTTCTCACACAACTTTGTGTTTAGGGTGTATATATTTTTGACGAGATGTTTCCTGGGTAATAAAACTTAAAAAAAAAAAAATCATAGGTGTGGAGTTAGCGTGCTAGCTAGCTAGCTAGCTTGATGTGCTTTAGCATAGCAGGCCTGGTTTCTTTCTCTGTCCCAGTCCTGTCAGAAACTAGTTTAATAAACCTCATACTGGGCTCTTAATCATGTTTACAGATAAAACTAGTTAACTCTCATCAAGCCGAACCTTTTCTTTGCTATTGGGAAATCTGGCTAATTATCCGAGTGAAGCGAGCAGGAGTTGTTCGTTGTGAAATATCCGGTTCGCTCGCGCTGAGTGTGTTTAAACATCACCCGCACCTTTTCACTGACCGGCTGGTGAACAGAACCGGATCCGATCTGGCGATGGTCATCTGGCCGTCTCCGAGATTCAGAACTCGATTTAGAACTGCATGACGTCACAGTCCAGACTAATTGGCGAGCAATTTAAATATTTGTGCCCTATCTCATGAATATTTATTACATAAGCTGTTAAATATTCAAGATGGTCTTCAGAATTGAAGCTGTGGCAGAAATGTACACAGAATACTGTTGCAAATTGGTTTGTACTGTCGAGAAGAGAGTCGTAAACAGTGTCACTTGATTAACTGGATGTTATTTTACCGTACGTACCAGTAATAAAGAAGAAACCTTTATTTGTCACACGCACACTTCAATTCATCCTCTGCGTTTAACCCATCTGAAGCAGTGAACGCAGCCAGCAGTGGCGGCTCCAGAGGTTTTTCCTTAGGCTGGTAAAGGAAGGGCATGGGTTCCAGGAGGTTATCAATGCAGCAGTTTACGCAAATCGTAGGTAGAAGTCATTTTTACTTGCGCTCAAGAAAGACTCGCAATCAAGTCATCTTGTCAAACATGTATTGAGCTATTGTACCATCAAGGAAAACGGATTCAACCATCTTTTCTGAAAGTATATTCCCAAGCAATGAATGGAACTATTCTGCCCTCGCGATGTATCAAAAAATAGACAGCGAACGGACAGATCATGGGACAGACAGCTAACTAAAGCTTCTATGCTAGCGGAGCAAGACTAGCGTGCTAGTCTAGTTGCTGACCGACCAATATAAAAAATATTGATAATAAAGATAGCTGGGCTAAAAGAATAATTGAGTACCAAAATGCATTTAACATAGAAAGGACAAGACTGTGTTCTATCAGGTGAAAACAATTTGACCAACCTCTTTGCTCCAGCACGTTGCCTCATCAGAAGTCAAGCATTCAGAAGAATCGTAACAGAAGAACATCTCTCTCTGGGTGAAACCATTTCAAAATTCCGGGGGTGGAGTGGGGTGTGAAATAACATAAATAACGGTAGGTAGAGATGAGATGAGAGCTTAGTATCTCTGTAGATATATAATTGAATTTCAAAAATGTATTTTAATAAATAATTATTTTTAAAATAGGGGGGCAACTGTGGGGGCAAGACATATTTTTACAGTGGCAACTGCCACCTTTTGCCACCCCTTAAAACCATGCCTGTATGTACTAACCACTGCATACCACAAACACTCCACAAGATGTGCCATTTTGGAGATGCCCAGACCCAGTCATCTAGCCACCACAATTTGGCCCTTTTCAGAGTCACTCAGATCCTTATGCTTGACCATTTTTCCTGTTTCCAACACATCAATGTTGAGAACTGACTTTTCTCTTGCTGTCTAATATATCTTATCCCTTGACAGGTGCCATTGTAATAAGATAATCAATGTTATTCACTTCACCTGTCAGTCATAATATTATGGCTGATTGGTGTATGCTGTTTGTTTGATTTTAAAAAATGCTTTCAGAGAGGAAGATTGTTGAAATAATCCATGCAGTTCTAACAGTTGTACTAGCTCTGAAACTTTTGCCCATCTCTCTCTCTTTCTGTGTGTGTGTGAGTGTATACATTTGAAAACTCGCTTTCTTTTTGTTTTTCCTTAAGCTCAGATCAATATTATTTAAATGGCATTGTCAGCTGACCCTGCTTCTGCTATCCCTAGAGTTTGGGTTTGTAGGGCTCATTGTTCATGCCTGCACACCATCTATGAGTTCTCGGACTGGGACAGCAGATGTAGTGGGAACTCGGTCCAGGGTGCAGGCCTTCTGTCATGTTTACATTTCAGATCTGCCTCTGCTGCTTAATGACTGCTGATCCTCTGTGTCCATGGTTATAAAGCACTGCAGGCCTCCTCCATGGCAGAGTGCTCACTCTTCTACTGCCTCAACAGGCATCTGACAAAGTATACATTTACAGGAACTTCTGACTGCTTTTATTCTGCCTTAAAAAATGGGGATATTAGGGGGAGAGATAATTCAGTACTACAGTAGTATGGAATATAGAATATAGCATATGCAGGATTCAAAAGATAAAGAGTAAAATAAATGAATAAAGTTGGTATATGTCAACTGTTGCCTGTTACCACACAGACAAAATTACATTACATTACATTATTTAAGAAGAAAGAAGAAGAAAAGAAGAAAGTGCGCCTGTGTGCTATTCACAGTGCTCCCCGGGCGCTATAATAGCTGCCCACTGCTCTGAGTGTGTATTCACCGCTTCAGATGGGTTAAATGCAGAGGATGAATTTCACTGTGCTTGAACTGTACATGTGACAATAAAGGTTTCTTCTTTCTTCTTATTATTATTATTGGCATTTAGTAGATGCTCTTATCCAGAGCGACATACAACATACCCAAAGCAGCCTAGGGAGCAGTTGGGGGCTAGGTGCCTTGCTCAAGGACACTTCAGCCATTCCTGCTGGTCCAGGGAATGAAACTGCCAACCATTTGGTCTCAAAAATAACCTTTGGTAGATTAAAAGAAATCTGAGCACCCAGAGAAAGCCCATGCAGGCACAAAGACAGTTAAATATCTCAATCAAAGGAAAAACAATGGAAAGAAGAATTTGTGAGGGTCAAAATGCACAAAGCAGAAAAATTTAAATAAGACAGATAAAATAGAACTTAGAAATTCTTGTTATCATATATCACAGCACATAATTCAGCATACTGAGGTACACTAAACTTGCAGTGAAAGATTATTACAAAATAATTACAGGGTAGAAAGGAATGAACTACATGTACAGTACTTTCCTTACAGTAATTGACTATACTTTAACAGTAACTTTTGAGGATTATTATAGCATAGTGCCTTTACTTGAATTCAACTTAGCTTCATTTAAATTTCATTATTGTTAATTAAATAATAGAGATGTAGGGGACGCTATAGTGGCCAAAAGAAAACTTAGCTGTTCTGTGCATGTGTAAATTTAGGAAAGTTTATTTAAAGTTTTTAATGTGGTGAATTAGAATTATTTTTATACTAGACACTAACACTTATTCTGTCCTCACTATGTGGCCATTCACAATGTTAGAAAGACAGGTAGCAGAATGAACTTGAAATAACTTCTCACTCCGTGCTATCATCTACTGTTTATTTTCTGCAAATACAAGTAAATGTTTTACCTCTTTTTTTCTGTAAAACTGATATTACACAATGCTCATAGAAAATGTTTCAGTTACAGAAAATGTTAAAATAAACTATACAAGAAGGCATACATAAAACAGTGATATTAAAATTAACCACCACTAGCATTCACCATGGTGTATTACCACAGCAATAATTTGCACATTAGTTAGCAATTACAACATACAGAGGATTTAGCTAGCTAGGGGATTTAGATTTAGCGAGAGGATTTAACTACATCACTATTACATTCTCATAGGCAAATGCATCATATCACAAATTACCATGAAAAAAGAGACTACAAACATACACTATTCTGAATACAATGGACATGTCTGAAAAAGTAAGAACTCACAAGCAGAGGTTCAACAAAGCTTACAACTGCTTAAGAATGTGTTTTCCAGAGTGTGCTTGGTGTGTGTTCCTTTTGGAACTACGTACATGAACTGAACTGAAACTTCCTACTTACAACATTGGTTTCCATTTCCAGTTGAGAGTATGCTGGGTGCATTTTGGCTGCTGCTTCTCACTGGAGCTTTTCATTTTTCTTTTTTCCTTTTGTTTTTATTTTTTTGTGTTTGTGTAGTTTGATGTTTGTTTTTTGTTTGAGTGTTTTGTCCTCTGGTTGTGGTATAGCTCCAGACCCAGTTTTGGGCGTTGGTTCCTTTCAGGCCTTGGTGCACCATGGGCGATGCCGGTGATCCTTGCTATGGACTACAGTGAGCTTGTTGCTCTTTTTAACATCAGGGTTGTCCAGCGCTCTGTGTGGCAGTGCTTCTGTGCTTGCTTTATGGATCCATAGCGTGGTGTTCTGAGAGATGTTGCCCAGTGGCATCATGGCAGCTGTGCAAGCAGTGTGGGATTTATCTTCATGTTTCTGGTGGGACTGTGGTAGCTACGCCATTGGAATTACATCCTGATTCTCTTTTGGTGGACTCTCTTTTTTTTCCCCCCTAATTGTAAAGTGACCTTGGGTGTGAGAAAGGTGCTATATAAATTGAATTTATTATTATTAATTTATTTTATTATTTATTTATGTATTTATTTATTTTTTACTTCCTGTATGATCAGTGTAAAAATAATGTTACCAAATTAATCAACTAGATGGTGCTGAAATGCTGGCTTAATAATGTATGCCACACCCCACATGGTATTGTTGAAATACTGATATTCCTTAAACTAAGACTAGGCAGCATGAACAGGTAAGTAGAGAAAACAAAGTACATGGTGAGAGGTCCTTCACACTAGGTTTCCGACTTTGAGGTTTGAATGCTCATTTTGCCACTTGTTTCAGCTATGCAGCATTCCTAGATATTCCCTTCACAATCTCTTCCAGAAAACATTTGCAAAGTGCTGTAGCTGCATCCCACTGCTGTCAATGGAGATGCTTCCCTGGAAGATGGAAGGGAGTGTATACCCTTTGGGTGAGAAGCATAGTTTCTTATTTAACATAGTTAAAAGAAGGGCGAGTCCAGATCTGTGGGAATGGGGGTGAGGGGTCATCACAAATGGTAGTATCGGTAATAATTTGAGTGAGTAGTAGATTCTTATAAATCTCTATGCACTGGGAGAAATAGGGGTACACTAGGAGTCTATTTCTGTCCCCATGGTATAGTCTACACTAATGTACCCCCTGGGGCTCATTATTGGACCTCAAGGTAGCTACAGTATGTGTACCTTTTACAGTCAAAATGGTACATCTATGTTCCCACACAATATACAAAACATACAAATAAGTAGCTTAGAGGGTACTGTCCCAGTGACACGCTGTTGTACCCTGAAAGGTATACTATCCATCCTTTTATCTATATCCTGTGCAAGGCTGTGGGCAAGCTGGAGCCTATCCCAGCTGACTATGGGTGAGAGGTGGGGTGATGTGTCAGCCCTGCAATTATTTGGTGACTAGAATTTTCAAAATTCTAAAAATTTTGTGTACTTCCAGTTTTAATACAAAAAAAAAAAACATCTGAGATTTTTAATGTGGTCTCAGACTTTTGGACCCCACTGTGTATAGCATATAATGCAACTGTGAAGGTTTGCTTTGATTGACCTTGCTGAATTGAGGTATTACTCTATGATGGCAGTGTTCCACCAACAGCTTTGTGATATGGTGACCACCTGGAATGACAGCAGGATTTTTTTTTGTGTGTGTATGTGTGCGTGTATGTGTGTGGTCAATGTCTGCATAGCAGAGCTGTGTGATTCTCAAAATCTTGTTTGTTGGTCGATTAGCAAGTCTGCCATCCTCTCCTCAATTGCTTTCTTTTGGAGTACACTGAGGTACAAAAGTCAGAGACCACTAATGAAAATGCTTGTCATTCTTTTTCAATTTAACACAAATGTGTTCAATACAAATAACATTTTTCTGCAATAATCTTAGAAATATTTATATCAATTTCAGTTTTTTAGTATGTCCCCAATTTTGCTTTAATGACAGTGTGCACTTGAGCTGAAATACACTCCACAAGTGTGTGGAAAAGCTGATAATCAAAGTTCTATCAAATCCATCAGCATCTCATTTGAACACATGCTCAGTGGAAGGTATAAGTCTCATGGAAAATACGACGTTTTGTATAAAGGAATTAACATGGTCAATATTACAAATTTGCTTAAATTTAAATAGTGACCTTGAAATTGTGCAACATCTTGAATATTGAACAGTCAAAATGTTTCACATTTCCTTTTTTGTTTTAAAATTCTACAACCCTATTTACAAAAAAAAGTGACACTGTGGACAATTTAAATTTAAAAAAATTGTAATGGTTTGCAAATCATGGAAACCCTATATTTCATTGAAAAGAGTACAAAGACAATATACCAAATATTAAACTCAAAATTTTTATTGTTGTTTGAAAAACATGCTCATTTTGAATTTGATGCCAGAAACACATTTCAAAAAAGTTGGGAGAGGGGTGTGTTTACCACTGTGTTGCATCACCACTTCTTTTAACAACACTCTGTAAACTTTTGGGAACTGAGGAGACCATGTGTTGTAGTTTTAAAAGCGAAATGTTGCCTGATTCTTTCCTGATATAAGATTTTAGCTGCTCACCAGTTTGGGGTCTCCTTTCTTGTATTTTTTGTTTCATAATGTGCCAAATGTTTTCAATAGGTGATAGATCTGGACTGCATGCAGTCAAGTTTAGCACCCAGACTCTTTTACTATAGAGGCATATAGTCGTAATACATGCAGAATGTGGTTTGGCATTGTTTTGCTGAAATAAGCAAGACATTCCCTAAAAAGTGAAGTCATCTGGATGATCGCATATGTTGATCCAAAACTTGTATATGGCATTCAGTATTAATGGTGCCTTCCTAGATGTGCAGGCTATACATGTCATGTGCACTACTGCACCCACATACCATCACAGATACTAGCATTTGAATTGTGCACTATGCAGAAGTCTCTGTGGTCTTCTCTGATGATAAGGTTGGGAAACATCTGCTCAATGTCCACAGGAACTGCAACAGCTTTATGTCTGAACTGGACCAACACACACAAATGGCTTGAGTCACACTTATTTGACCTGGCTTTTGTAGAGGATAAACCCAGAAGATGGGTGTGGCAGTGGGGGCATGGTACAGGGCTGGTTTGTGAATGGAGAGTGAAGATAGGGAAGGTGAGTGGGAAAGTGGAAGCACCTGTGGTGAATTAATGTGCTGTGTCTGTGTGTTTGTGTGTAGTGAGAGGGAGAAGATAAAGGGGGGAGAGGTGCAGAAAGTTGTTAGTCTTCCCTAGGTTGAAATCACATCTGTGCAGTGACACACAAGAGTTTAATTGAATCTGAAAAGTGTGTTTGCTTTGTTTTGCTAAGTTGTAGTTTTCAATAAAACCCCAAAGTGAACCTAATCCTGCCTGCCTGCTTTCAATGTCCACCATAATCATGGAAGTGTTACACTGGTGCTGAAAGCCAGGATGCTGAAAGACAACTATTGCCATGGAGTCCTCCCCATTTAAAGAGCTGGTCTGTGCCCTTGCCACTGCCCAACAGAACCAGCACCAGGTGATGGTCGCGATGAGGATGGAGCAGGAGCAGTGCTTTGAGGCTCTGCTGCAGGCTCAGCAAGAAGACCACGAGGTGCTCCTGTGCCTCATCACTCCAGCAGGTGCACCAGCCCCAGAGTCCACGGGAGTCCCCTATGTCACCCTCACAAAAATGGGGTCACATGATGACTCGGAGGCTTTCATGGAGCTCTTCGAGTGAACTGCGAAGGCGTGGGAGTGACCAGACAAGCATCAAGTGGCATACCTGTTACTGCTCCTGACCAGCAAAGTGCAGCTTGCAGCTCAGCAACTGCTTGCAGAGAACCAGCTGGTGTATGCGGACTTGAAGCACGCAATCCTCCAGTGAGCCAGCCACTCCCCAGAGCATCACTGGCAGCATTTCCAGGCACTAATGCTGGAGGAGGTTGGCTGGCCCTTCATCTATGGCCAGCAGCTGCAGGACACTTGCCGGCAGTGGTTGAGGGCAGAGAACCTCAATGTTGAGGGAGTCGTCAATGCAGTGGCACTGGAGAAATTTATCTCTCAGCTGTCGAGTGGGACAGTGGAATGCGTCTAGCTGCCACCACCTAGTGTCACTAGATCAGTCCATTGAGCTGGCAGAGAACCATCTGGCAGCAGTTCCAGTGACAGGCAGACATCCAAATTCTTCTTCTTCTTCTCTCACTCTTTCTTGTTCTGATCCCCCCTCTTGTTCCTCCCCTCCCTCCTATCCCCTCCCCGTACCATGGAAGTGGGGGCCAATTCCCCCACAGGCAGCTTCCTGTGGCTGAGGTTCCCCTTCCCCCTCTTCCTCTTATGTTTCTGTATCTTCCCTGCAGGTGGATGCTCCTCACCCAAGCAGTGCAAAGGTGAGGCCTGGGTCAGTGTGCTGGTGCTACAGGGAGCCTGGGCACTTCCAGGACTAGTGCCAGGTGATGGAGGTGGAGGCAGCAGTCCGGATCGCCGATGCGCCAGAAGCCGTACCCGATTGAGCTGGATTTTACTGCATACCAGTGAGTATCCAAGGGGGTATACATCAGGCTTTTGTGGATTTGGGGTGTAATCAGATCTCCATACATCAAAGTCTGATTCAATGTGGGGCACTGGGGAATGCACATTTGGTGAAGGTTAAGTGTGTGCACAGTGATATACATAAATATCCACTAATGCTCATCACTATTCATTTCCGGGGAGAAAAGCATAGTGTGGAGGCAGCAGTTGGTCTGAGCCTCAATCACCAACTGATCTTGAGAAATGATTGTCTGGAGTTTGAACCCTTAATGAAACAGATAGTAGTGGGTGGGTCCTACAGTAGCACATCATGGGGGAATTCTGTCACAACATTCACCAGGGAGGTGGACCCAGGACCTTTATTGATGACACAGAGAGTGGGTAGAGCCCTCCTCCCTCTCTGGGGAATCCCTTAGGGGATTTCCCATTGGAACAGCTGCTTGATGAGACACACTTTTGACCAAGTGAAAATAATTGATGGCCAAATTCTCCAGCATAACATTGCACTTTCCTTCCTATACTTTTGTATTATTAAGGATAGGCTATACTGAGTGATGCAGGACACTCAAACTAAAGAAAAGATGACAAAGTTGTTGGTCCCAAAGAGCCATAGGGAACTATTATTGCATGTGGCTCATCATAATCCTATGGCTGGGCATTTGGGGCAGAATAAAACTAAATCATCTCATGGTGCATTTCTATTGGGCAGAGAGTTACACCAATGTCTGCAGGTGGTGTGCGGCATGTTGTGAATGTCAGCTGGTAAACCCAGCAGCCACACCAAAAGCACTATTGTGCCCACTACCATTAATTGAGATCCCCTTCGAAAGAATTGGTATGGATCTCATCAGGCAATTAGATTGATCTGCACATAGGTATCGCTTTGTGTTAATCATAGTGGATTATGCAATGCTATATCTGGAAGCAGTGCCTCTCCACAATAGCTCAGCACACAGTGTTGTGGAGGCACTCTTCCACATTATCTCCAGCGTCAGGATTCCAAAAGAAATCCTGACTGATCTAGGCACTACTTTTATGTCATGCACACTGCACAAATTATACAAATTATTGGGGATTACATCAATTCATACTAGTGTTTATCATCTGCAAATGGACAGGGTGGTCAAATGATTTAACCAAATCCTTAAGAACATGATTCATAAGTTCATTCATGGGGATGCTAAAAACTGGGACAGGTGGCTAGATCCTCTGGTATTTGCAATATGTGAGCTTCCATAAGCCTCCACCAGGTTTCTCCCACTTGAATTGCTGTATGGACACAACAAGCCCTGTGGTGTCTTAGACATCATTAGAGAAAAGTGGAACAAGGGGCCTTCTCAAAGCAAAAACAAAATTCAATATGTTCTTGACCTGAGAGCAAAACTCCACACACTCACTCACATAACCAGGAGAATTTGCTACAGGTTCAAGAATGTCAAGCTCACCTGTGTAACAGAAGGACATGGCTAAGGGAATTTGCAGTGGGAGATAAAGTCCTCATTTTACTGCCCACTTCAAGTTCAAAATTACTCACCAAGTGGCAAGGGCCCTTTGAGGTCACATGGTGAATTGGGGAGGTCAGCTATAAGGTCAAACACCCAGATAGAGGTGACACATGCCAAACTTACTACTCCAATCTCCTGAAACCTTGGAGAGAGGAGGTTCCTGTGGCTCTGGTGACTGTAGTTCCACAGAGGGTGGAGCTGGGATCAGAGGGAAGTCTAAAACATGCAGCCCAATTCACCCCAGGCCCCTGTAGAGACCACCTCTCACTGTCCCAGACAGCACAGGTCATTTGGTTGCAAGAGAAATTCTGCGATGTGTTCTTGCCCCTCCCTAGGTGAACTGACCTCATAGAACACCACACTGAGACTTCCCCAGGGGTGGTGGTGAGCAGCTGCCTGTATCGGTTCCCAGAATACACACACAAAGAAAATGTGGTTTTGGATGAACTCCAGGCTATGCTTAAGAGGGAAGTAATTGAGGAGTTGCACAACAAATGGAGCAGCCCGGTGGACTTGGTTCCCAAGACCAACAGGTTGGTCCGGTTCTGTGTAGACTATAGAAAAGTCAATGCGGTGTCTAAATTTGACACATACCTGATACATTGCATTGATGAACTGCTCAATCGGTTAGGCATGACTCACATTTACTTGACACTGGATTTAACAAAGCAATATTGGCAGATCCTCTTGACTCCATTATCCCATGAGAAAATGGCTTTTGCACTCCATTTGGCTTACACCAATTTGTCACTCTTCCTTCTGGGGTATTTGGGGCTCCAGTGATGTTTCAGCATTTCGTGGACTGAATTCTCTGTCTCCACAATGTGTATGCGGAGGCCAACTTAGATGACATAGTCACTTATAGTAATGATTGGGAGAGGCATCTACAACATCTTAGGGCAGCCATGAGGTTGCTGAGGCACAAGGGGCTCACAGCAATCCTGAAGAAGTGTGCAGTTGGATAGGTGGAAATACAGTATCTGGGCATCCACTTGGGTCATGGGCAGGTGCATCCCCAAATTGATAAGACTGCAGCAATTGTGGCCTGCCCAAGACCTACAACAAAAAATGGGGTAATGCAATTCCTGGGGCTCAGTGGCTATTATAGGTGGTTCATGCCTAATTTTTTGGATGTCACCAGCCCACTGACTGACCTCACTACAAAGGGAGCACCAGATCCAGTCCAGTGGATGGAGACATGCCAACAAGCCTTTAACCAGGTAAAAGCTGCACTGTGTGGGGGACCACTTTTATACTCCTCTGACTTATCTCTCCATTTTGTTTTGCAGACTGATGCATCGGACAGAGGGTTGGGGGCTGTTTTGTCCCAAATGTTGAAGGGAGAAGAGCACCCCATGTTGTACATCAGCCGCAAGCTCTCCATGTGGGAGATGAAGTATAGTACCACCAATAACAAGTGCTTGGCCATCAAATGAGTAGTCCTGCTGGAATGCCCTTTCACCCTTTGATCAGATCACACCCCGTTCCAGTGGCTCCACCGCAAGAAGGATGCTAACGCCCATATCACCCATTAGTATCTGGCTCTGCAGCCTTTTAAATTTGAGGTGGTCCACAGGCCAGGGGCACAGATGGTGGTGGCATACTACCTCTCCCAGCAGTGGGGGAGTCAGCTGCAGGCTGGACGGCTCCCTGGACTGAGTCAGGCAGTGGGGGTATGTGGCAGTGGAGCATGGTTAAGGGCTGGTTTGTGAATGGACAGCAAAGCCAGGGAAGGTGAGTGGCAAAGTGGAAGTACCTGTGGTGAATTAATGTGTTGTGTCTGTGTGTTTGCAGTGATGGGGAGAAGATAAAAGGGGGAGAGGAGCAGAGAGTGGTTGGTCTTCTTCAGGTTGAAATCATGTCTGTCTAGTGGCACACAAGGGTTTATTTGAATCCACTGAAAAGTGTCAAGTCAAGTTTATTTGTATAGCGCTTTTAACAATAAACATTGTCGCAAAGCAGCTTTACACAATTTGAA
>JAODLJ010000002.1:23346213-23356997 GCA_027576115.1 Cathorops melanopus
GTACCTTAATCGAAGATCTGTTGATATTAAAGCAGATCCGATGTGGATGGCCTCCGCTTGTGGTCTTTACACAGGAGAATAAGTGTGAGTGTGACTGGTTGTTTGTCTCTATGTGTCAGCCCTGTGATGACCTGGCGACTTGTCCAGGGAGTACCCTGCCTCTCGCCCATAGTCAGCTGGGATAGGCTCCAGCTTGCCTGCGACCCTGCACAGGATAAGTGGTTACGGATAGTGGATGGGTGTTCCTAATAAAGTGGCCGGTGAGTGTAAGACAAGACATTAATACGTTAAAGAAGCAGAAAAACAACTTTCTGATTCCAACTTTTACAAGCAGATTGGTGAGGACGTTCAGTCAACCATTAATATTATAATTTCAGCAGGACATCTTCCTGATTCTGCACAGAATGTGGCTGTAGGTCATCCCCGGACACGCCATTGTTTCAGCCCCACAGGAACAATACTCCAGTTTCTGGCTTACATTATCCAACCTGCTACTGTATTCTGTTTCAATGTACATCTGTCACAGACTCTTTACACGTCCTCCAAATTATTTATCAGACAGCCAACAAAACCTGTAATTTATGTGTAATGAAGATGAATTAACGAGAAAATATTTTGTGGAGGTGTGGCTGGAAGGACCATGAGTTGACCTAGTGGTTAGCGTATCCACCTCTCGATCAGGAGAGCATGAGTTCTACTCACAGCCAGGTCATACTGAAGACCATCATAAACATGGTACCTACTGCTGTCTGGCAAGGCATGCTGCAATACAGATTCAAGTGGGGAAGTCAAACTCTCACGGTTACCAGAGGACTAGCCCCCCACTGTAACCCTAGCTGTATAGGCAAAAGGCTAAGGGCTATCGAAACGGAGATTGGCACCACACCCATACACCTTAAAGAGCTGGGACAGGAGACTGCTTGGGAAGAAGTTTAACTCCCAGATAAGATTTTTTATTTCTCCTTGATTTTACTCGGGTAGTCACATTGAGGCAATTGCCACTTTTCCAAGTGAGCCCTAGCCAAGAAAGCAGCAAAGAGGCAAAACGCACTACATGGGACACACATGCAGACAAAAACAGACATCTCACAAAAGACAGCATATCCACTAAAAGCAAGGCATAAAAGATTAAGATGTAAAAACATGCAAGACATAACCATGCAGACATAAAAATATGTAGGACGTAACCAAAACATGCAAACAAGACAAGCAGAGCTCAGAGAAATGGCAGAACATTGGCAACACCATACCAGACAACACAAATACGCAAAGCTCAGCAAGAAAAGCAAAACAAAAACATAGCATGCAGGGCAACAAGATAGATTCAGGTTCAAGCATACATATATTAAAAGTCAGTCAGAGAATGAAATAGCATGTTGTACAAAATACACACAAATTAAGACAAGCAGGACATAACATGCTGGATAGCAGGAAAACTGAAATTAAGATATAGACACATTGAGATAAGAACACAACAAGCACATCACAAGAAGCATAGACCAAAGCTGACATACCTACAACATGAACATAAGATATGCTACACTGAATATGTTCAATATATTAACTTTAACCTCAAAAACACCTGCACTGATAATGTAGAGTGTTTACAATGCGTAACTTAAAATCAGACAATGGAATGAACACATCTAGCTTCAGCTGTTTCTGAAGTTCATTCCAAGTTGAGGGGGCATTATATTGAAAGGCTAATTTTCCAAAATTGGTTCTAGGGGTTGGTGTGTTAAAGAGAATAATATTGTTTGATCTAAGGTTGTATCTAGTGTTTGAGGACCAAGAAAACAATGACAGATAAGAGGGAAGCAAACCAATAACTGCTTTATAAATGAAAGTTAGCCAATGAAGCTGCCTACGTACTGACAGCGGGTGACAACCAGACAGGCTGTATAGGTCACAATGGTGTGTTGAATATTTGGCTCCAGTGATAAAACGTATTGCTGAGTGGTAAACAGAATCTAGTGACCGTAGCACAGATTTTGAAGCATGCATATAAAGAATGTCACCATAGTCTAATACAGAAATAAATGTAGATGTGACTAGTTCCTTTCTAGCTTTAAAATTAAAACATGCCTTATTTCTATAATAAAATCCTAACTTTACTTTTAGTTTGTGCACTAAGTTAGTAACATGAGAATTAAAAGTCAGATCTTCATCCAATAGAAAACCTAAGTATTTGTAATTTGACACCCTTTCTATAACCTGTCCCTGTAGCGTACTTATTTGAGGCAAAGTTTGAGTTTGAGAATTAGTAAATAACATATATTTGGTTTTGTTTGAGTTTAATACCAGATGTAGCTTAAGTAAATTTTCCTGTATTTTTATAAAAGCTTCTTGAAGTTTTGCTAATGCCTCAGAAGGAGATGGGGCATAGCAGTATAAAATAGTGTCATCTGCATACAGGTGCACATTAGCATTTACATGTGCACAGATGTCATTTATGTAGATGGTGAATAATAATGGACCTAAAATAGAACCTTGTGGAACGCCAATTTTAATTTGAGCTCTTCCTGATATTATACCATCACAGGAGACACATTGATGTCTGTTTGTAAAATAATCTTTAAACCAAAGTAAAAATTTTTCAGACATACCTATGTTATGCAAAGAATGTAATAAAATACTATGATTCACTGTATCAAAAGCCTTAGAAAGATCTATAAACAATGCTGCACATGAGTTTTTGCCATCAATGCAACTAATGATGTCATTAACTACTTTTACAGCTGCAGTAATGGTGCTATGATTCTTCCTAAAGCCTGATTGAACTGGGCTAAGAATACAGTTATTAGTTAAAAACTCTTTTAGTTGATCACTAATTAGAGACTCAAAGATTTTGGCTAACACTGAAAGCTTTGAGATTGGGCGATAGTTATCTAGCATAGCAGGATCGCCACTTTTTAATAAAGGAACCACATGTGCTAATTTCCAAGAATCTGGAATATAATTTTGTGCCAGGGATAAATTAAAAATGTATGTTAAAGGGTCTGTGATAATTTCAGCTGAAAGTTTTAAAAGTGATGGATCAAGACCATCAGGACCAGCTGACTTTCTACTGTTTATATTTTTTAGAGCTGATAACACTGACTCCCTGTGGATTGGTCTAATAGAAAATGTAGGCCTATTTGCCTGTCTCATAGTAGGAGACTGAAAATCAGACTGTGTTTGATTTGATAGTAAATTAAAAAGAAGTCCTGCCGAAGCAAAGTGTTGGTTAAATGCATCAACCATCTCTTTTTTGTCAGTAATTTGTGCAGAATCTAAGCATATTTGTTTGGGTAATGCAGATGTTATAGAATTGGACTTTAATGACTTAATTGTTTTCCAGAATTTAGCCGGGTTTTGTAAATTCCTAGAAATTTCGTCTAAGTAAAACTGAGATTTAGTTTTACGGATCTGTGTTGTGCATTTATTTCTTAAGCATTTAAAAAAAGTCCAATCCGAATCTAAACCAGATTTTCTCGCCTTTGCCCAGGCGTGATCTCTCTCCTTAATAAGACAGGATAATTCCTCAGAGAACCATGGATTGTCTCTCCCTTTAACCTTAAATCGTCTTAAGGGGGCGTGCTTATTTACAACTCTCAGAAAGAGATCCTTAAAGAAGGCCCATGCCAACTCAACCTCTGGAACTAAGAGCACCCTATGCCAGTCACAATGATATAAGTCATGCAGAAATGCCTGTTGATCAAAATTTTTAAAATACCGTTTCTCTATTATTCGTGGAGCTGCTTTTAAAAGTTTACAGTTTCTAATCATTGCTACTGCACAATGGTCACTCACATCATTTGGGAATATGCCAACATAAGGACATTTCTCAGGTTTGTTCATTAAGATTATATCAATTAAAGTAGATTTGTTAGGATTTTTTATGTTTGGGCGTGTTGGAGCATTTATTACTTGAGTTAAATTAACAGAGTGACAATATACCTTGAAGTCTCTTGAGTCATCTTTCATCCAATCCCAGTTTAAATCGCCTAGAAGAATAACTTCTTTCTCACTAATAATTTCAGAGAGCACAGATGATAGAGAGGCTAAAGTGTCACTTGTAGCTGATGGAGGCCGATAACAGCAAGCAATGACTAGACTGGTATTCCCTAATTTTAAGTTAATTGCCAACAACTCAAAACTTTTTGCCACGCTCATGGAATTTAACAGAGTAACATGATATGAAGATCTTACATACAACACTACCCCACCCCCTTTACTCTTTCGATCTGCACGAAATACATTGTAACCACTGATTGCAATGTCATTGTCCGAGATGCTCTTTTTCAGCCACGTTTCGGATAAGGCAAAAATATCAACATTTGCATTCACTGCCCAGAGCCTAATGAAGTCCATTTTTGGCACCAAACTGCGGACATTTAAATGCATAACTTTCAGTCCCGATTTACTGGCAAAATCCGATGGTATATCAAGACATTCTGGCCCGGGGTTTGGTTTAACATTGCCAGCCAAGAGCAACAACAAAATAATAAAACGGCGTTGCCAAACATGTTTTAATATGACATCTCGGGAAGATACACTGTGCAATAGAACATGCCTTGTGCTTGATACAGTGAAAAAGTCTCTGATCGTTAGCAAGTAGATGAAGGAGAGCTTTAAATCAAGTCCATGTATAGGAAAGTCGGTGTGGTACCGGTAGTCCTTTTGGGCAATGAATGCATTAAATGTGTGTTTATGTGTACTTTTTGACGCAATGTATGAAACGAAATGCGAACTCCGGGAAACTCTTTCCAGGGTAGATATTGACCAGTCCACATTTAACATCCAAAATTATCTGTTTGATGTCCATTCGGACTGGAAATGCCATTCTGACAGCATTCAGCAATCTAGCAATGAACTCTTTGTAACTCCAGTTACTGAGGTCCACCCAGATTGGGTGGTTTGCGTGCTTTTCTTCTTCAGGAAACTGGTCCTGGATCTTGCCAAAGTCTAAGCCTAGTTTCTTTGCAAACACTCAATGCAGTTCATGACTGGTCAGAAGATATGTTTCACAAAAGCTGTCAAGTTCCTCAGCATGCTTCAGACCACCATGCTGTCTAGGATCTTTTATTTCCATATCCATTTACACAATCTCTTGCAGATCCTTTGGTCTGTGGACCATTATTGGCCCCTGTGGTCCTGCAACAGCCACCATGGGCATTTGGGGAACTTCATGGTCCTGCTTTATTGCATTGTCGTGGGACCTTGTGTGTGATGGCACCAGGGAAAGCTGTGTGAAGCTTGGACCTTGTCCAAGTTCCTCTTGTTGACCAGCAGGGGTGCCACAAGCCTTCCTTCTAGATGCCGAGGATGAGGGGGAGGAGGAGGAAATGGAAATGGATAGCTACTCATATCCAAATCCTGCATCATCTTGAGTTTTGGGTAAATACCAGCAGATGTCATATTCATCTTCCCCTGTGTCTGAAGCCTCATAGGGAGGTGGAGCAGTTGGTGGCTGCTGCACTAAAGCTGCAGAAATAAAAGCACTAGAATTGTGATTAGTTCCTTCCTGTTCTGACTGACCCTGATGTGTATGTAAATTCGCCAATTTATCTCTTATTGCAGCTTCTGCTTGCCACATTTTATATGCACCCCAGTCAACCTGTATTCTATATTTCTTTTTTTTCATCATCTTACTCGATCTGCTTTCACCTTTCCTCAAGATTCTGTATCTGACGCACACTCAAACTACCTCCCTCTGAAAAGCCACATCGTTCTATCCACACCCTAAGTTGCTTACACAAGTCCGGTCCATAATTGGTTAACATGAATTTAACGTTTGGAGGAACTGCAGAGACCGTATTTTACTCTCATATTTTACTCAAAACGTGTCCTGATCATGATTATTTACTGCTATTTGTCAATAACAGGTAGGTTTCTCGTCTGCCAAAATCTTACTTAAAAAAAAAAATAAATAAATTAAATAAAAAAAAGCAGAAAGGGTTTTTTCCCGCAAACTGATACGTATTCACCCTTTCAAAAAATACTCACACTAAATGGGTACACCCATAAACTACACAGGTCTATGACAGTTCACTGCAACACAATCATTTGTCATTCATTTTCAAGAATAAAAGAGAAAAATCTTTCCTACCCACAAGTTCGTTGGATATCAGCGGCAGCAGGGGATCCTTTGTCGTGAGTCAGTCTGTCTCCTGGGAGCTCTCCAGACTCAATAACAATGTTTTCTCCTCAAAGGATCTGGAAATTCCTGCTACTCGTGATATCCTGCCAACTTTGCCAAAGAATTGTGGAGGAAAAGTAATAAATTGACACCTTCAGACTCGTTAGAAAAAATCAGACAGAAATCTGACTTTGTTATACTTTCACAAAAGCAGGCTTCTAAGCAGTGAATACCAGTGTTTCACCCAGGAACGAAGCACTTCCTGTTTACATGCACATACTTTTAATACAGTCTCTGCATGCAGGTGTTTTCCTTCTTCCCTTCATGGATGGTGGTCAGAGCATTTTGCTCTGTGGTTGTTGTCCTTGAGCTGCTTCTCTGGGTTTGTGCCATTAATAACAACACTATCTCTACACACACATAATGACATTCCTTACCTTATATAGATGGTGTTTTTCTTCTTTATCTTTATCTTGCTTATTTAAAAATCACTTATTTGCAAATTTCTCCTACATACACAAACACAAGTTTAACTTTAGATTTTAAGTGAAAGAAATATCTTCATAACTACAAATACACAGAAGTTCAACATCCAGAGAATATCAAATAAAGAATTCATAAATAAAATTTTTCAATTTTAATTTCAATTTCAATAGCTTAAGTTCTCTTAACAGTCTGTTTTTAGATCCTATTTTCTTCCTATTTATTGTTAGTTTACTTTCTATTTAAAAAAAAAACATCTGTACTTGTCTTTAATTTCCTATTTTTAGAAATACAACTGAATCTTTACATTTAAACTAAGTTCACTCACACATTTTTGTTCTTAATTCAAGTATTTCAAATTAGTAAACCTTGATTTCAACCAAATGAATCCTGTATCTAGCAATTCCTGGAGATATTTTTGAACACTTTATCTTCAAATGTCTTTATGCTAGACATTTTGCATTTTGGAATAATCTTTGTACAGTGCATCTAGCATGTTCATAGCAACTAATACACTGGGCTGTGAATTGGATGGAAGGTCTGAAACGATCAAAGCTAAAGTTGGCCCTTCCATGCCTACTCCTACAAAGTCCTTTGGGAATGCAATGGTGACTTCTACATATCCCAGATACAGGACAGCTTGACAGTTAGCTCCCTCAACATTCAATAAATTGTTCAAAGAATGGATGGGTTGCTCTGACAAATGTTGGTCATAGTAGGATTCAAGAACAGTGGTGACCTGTGATCTGGTATCTAGTAAACAGGTATATTTTCTTCTAGCTGTTCTTTTCTGGGCAGTACACTTTGTGCCACCCAAACTCTTGGGTATGTTTGTTGTGTGAGATATGAATCTTGATGGATCATGCTGCATTAGAGTTTGACATTTGGGACTTTTTTTCCCAACCCCAGTCCCTGTTCATCCTGCACCAGGTACTTCTAGTTAGGAGCATTGTGGGACTCCTATTTCCTCTGTCTAATCTGTAATTATATTTTATTTTGGCTGCTAATGCAGGATTAGAGTCATTACTGCAGGATTTTGAGTTATGTCCATCTTCACCACACTTAAAGACTTAATTGTCATTCAGATTTGCATCAAACAATACACATCAGAAAGAGATTTTGTATAAAATCCTATATACAATATAAAGTATATTGCCTCTGTGGTGGTGGCGGGGGGTTAATTCGGTTCAACAGTCTCATGGCATGTGGGAAAAAGCTGTTGTAGAACCTGGCTGATCTACTCCGGAGGCTGCATAGCCTCTTCCCAGAAACCAGCAGAGAGAACAGTCCATAGTTGGGGTGGGAGGTGTCTCTGCTGATGTTGCGAGCCCTGGTCAGGCAGCGTTTTTCTGCAATATCCTGTATCAGAAGAAGTGAAGTCCCGATGATTTTCTCCACTGTTTTCACCACCCTCTGCAGGGAATTCCAGTCAGAGGCCCTGCAGGCTCCTGACCAGACAGAGATGCAGCAGGTCAGTATGCTCTCTGTAGTGCCTCTGTAGAAGGTGGTGAGAATTGGAGTGGGGAGATGTGCCTTCATCCGGCGCAGAAAGTGCATGTGCTTCTGAGCCCTCTTTACAAGAGCCCCAGTGTGATGGGACCAGGTCAGATTGTCCGTTATCTGCACCCCCAGGAACTTTGTGCTGCTGACTCTCTCCACTGCTGTGTCATTGATGATGAGTGGTGTGTGAGTGGGCCGGCTCCTCCTGAAGTCGACGATGATCTCCTTGGTTTTGGCGACATTCAGGACCAGGTTGTTGGTTTTGCACCAGTCCACTAGGTGTATCACCTCCTCTCTGTAGGCCACATCGTTGTCACCCTGGATAAGGCCCACTACTGTTGTGTCGTCTGCAGACTTCATGATATGGTTAGTAGTGGACCTGGGACAGCAGTCATGGGTCATCAGGGTGAACAGCAGTGGGCTCAGGACACAGCCCTGAGGGGACCTGGTGCTCAGGGAAATGACACTGGAAGTGTTGTTGCCCACCCGCACAGGCTGACGTCTGTTACACAGGGGGGAGCTGAAACCAAGAGGGGCCAGTTTGCTCACCAGGTGCTATGGGATGATGGTATATAATGGGAAACTAAACGCATTAGATGGCTCATTTTGAAATAAGGGTGTACAAACCTTTGCACCCAAGCGCACACTGATTAGGATGTAGAGTATAATGTGTGTGAGTGTAGCAACATTTTAATATAAACGTAATTACATATTCTCCAAGTATGTTGTGAGCTCGTTTATATGTTTTCTGATCCGTTTCTTCGTTGTTCCAGGTTCATCCCACATCCTGACCCCAACCGGATTTCTGAACGATCTGAAGACACATCCACATCTGCTTAGGAGTGAAGCCTCGACTTCTGAAACTCTGCAGAAACCCGTTACACGTGTACAATGTTGTTTAATCTGAAGTAGTAAACCGGTGATTCACTGCCTTTAAAAAGTTTTTTTTCTTTTTAAATTTATTTCCTGGAGAACACGGAGTATGTATGTTTGTGGTATTTAAATAATTTAAAAAAATTATGAAGATGGTGTAGTTGGGAACAGAGCTGTGTGAAGTGCCTGTCTACAGATCTGTGCTTCTTACTGCCAGCGGCGCGGACACTGGTGAAGAGAATTTTACCTTTGAAGGTTTTCTTTCCCCCTGATTCTAAACTGGTGCACTTTTATCTTTGGTATGTATTGTTTTTCATCTGTTAGTTAAACCCTAAATAAACTGCTTTATTCAGATTTTGGATGGTTCAGTTTTTTCCATATTGTAGTATTTACTCTATTAACATGCATGAATATTACATTTCATGATTTAAGTATTAGTTTGGTAATTCATCTTTTTCTCAGGCTGGTCAAGCATTACTTATGGACTCAACCTGATTATTCTATATTTTCTATATATTGCCAAATAAATCAATTTGCATGAACTTTTTTAAAATTATTTAATTCCATGACTAATATCTAATAATAAATCCATATAGTTAAGGTAAGAAAATTAATCGGTGACTGGGTGGTGAGAGGAAGCTGGTTACTAAACAGCGCGTGTTTTATTCCTCTTATACCACAGCGGTTTTAACTTCTTCCAGTGTTCAAATGTCCAGTTTAGGGGAGTCTGTGCCCACTGCAGCCTCAGATTCGTGTTTGTGGCTGACAGGAGTGAAACCCGATGTGACTGTCTGCTCTTGTGGCTTGTCCTCTTTAAAGTTTGGTGGTGCGCCCAAGGTTTTACACTGATGCCCTTCCTGATACAACCCTCCCCAATCTATCAGGGCTTGGGACTGATACTATGTACGCACTGGCTTGTGCAACTCCAGTGGGTGGGTATTTTACCTAACCTGCATGTCTTTGGACTGTGGGAGGAAACTGTAGCACCCAGAGGAACCCCATGCAACACAGGGTGAACATCCAAACTCCATACAGAAAGGCCCCTGTTGGCTGCCAGGTTCGAACCCAGAAGCTTCTTGCTGTGAGGACACAGTTATGAGCTTGGATCTCATTAGGAGATTGAAAATTGAAATAGTTATGAAATAGTCATAATTCTGAGAATATTTTCATAATTATGAGAACTCAAGCCAGAATTGAGGAACCTCCCCATTACAGTTTTTAAGTTGCAGGAATAGGCTTCCAGGGAAAACTTTCCAAACCTCATTAGTGAACAGAACAGAATAGAGAAGAACAGAATAGAACGTCATTAAATCGTGCAGTTTTCATGGTGGCTGCTGTTAGGTGGCACGTGCACTCCGCTCTGACGCCAGTTGTAAAGTTGAAGCAGAAGAAGAACCTGTGAACAGAACAAATAGAATAGAAAAGAACAGAATAGAACAGAACGTCATTAAATCGTGAAGTTTTCACGGTGGCTGCTGTTAGGTGGCACGTGCACTCCACTCTGACGCCAGTTGTAAAGTTGAAGCAGAAGAAGAACCTGTCAGCACTCTATAGCCAATAGAATTCAAGGAAATATGTTGTGTGCGGGATTTAACTGTGGAGGAAGAGGCGGCGGTTCTGCGACAGGGATGGGGGGCGGATGGGGCGCCGGACTAATGCTGACAGAACTGCCGGCTAACAACACCGGTGTAGCATTGCTAACATCAGCTGAGCTGATGGCTGATGTTCGTGAGAACGTTTGTAATTATGAAAGGAAATTTTAGTTTGAATCGCTCGCTTCATTTTACCTGTTCATATTATAATCTAA
>JAODLJ010000002.1:23432504-23443030 GCA_027576115.1 Cathorops melanopus
AAACAAGTGTCACATGTCTGTCAGAGGCCCACCTGTCATTGGGAGTCCACATGTCCCGTGTCCGGCGCACTTGTTTTGCCCACTCTTCGCGTCTGATGGGATCCTTGGGAAACATAAACAGACTATACCCGGCTTCCCTGGTGTTGGAGCAAAACCCAGCCACACAATGAACAGGTATATTCACCAAAATCCACGCATCAGACGCAAAAATAGTCACTTGAAGTTGCGAAAATGTCTGCCAGCGGTTCTGCATGTGACGTCATATCCGCCTTCTTCCTTGGCCGTGGGTTGGCTCACTATGATATCGATTTATCTGCGTGGCGGGCCATTCAAAACCATGTTTCTTACTATTTTGTTGCGCGATGTGTTAAGTAAATCTGTCATTTTATTCAACTCAGTATGGCGGAAATTAACAAATTAACATGTTTTTTGGTGTCAGGTGCACTTTAAACCCCCTTTATCAAGTCAGTTAAGGTGCAGGCATTATGGAATTGTCTCATGAGACTCAAGTAGGAGGGCTTAAGGCCCGCTTGGACGACCTGACAATGCCAAGAGACAGAGCTGTGCCGCAGTAACAGAGACCGTAAACTGACACAAAAGGCTAAGGAGCAACTAGATGCTGATATTGAGAGACACTCACAGAGTTTAAGTAAACATTACGAAAGCTGGCGCAGGTACGCCTCTCAGTCCAGGAAGGCGCTACTAACAGCAGTATCCCTATCCATTCTTGGGGAGTTACAAAGAGATCTGAAGACCTTCTGTGATGCCGTGGTTCAGGATTATGGTGAGTTGAACAAGCTGTGCACTCCAGACAAGAAAATGGTAGAGAGAGTAGACAACTGTCAAACGGTTACATTCCACCTGCTGAACTACATCTTGCAGCGACAGCTCGAGGATCCAGAGGAGTTCAGCTCGACTGAGGCACGGAACGGCATGCGTGACAAAGCATGCTCACCCATTTATCTTCAGAGATTCGGTGAGTGTATACGAATCGGTTGACATGCGTCGAAGTGTAGTATCAGAGGCTGTAAGTAGATCATCAATCTCATCCGAGAAGGCCAAGGCCAGTGCAGAACTTGCTGAGAAGATTGAGAAAGCTAAGGCACTTGAAGCAGAGGAGAGACAACAAGCGAATGTGTGTCAACTGAGGCTTCAAATGGAAGAGGAAGAAATGAAGCTAAAGCACATGCGGGCGGAGACCGAGGTAAAGGCTGCTGAAGCGAAAACTAGAGCTTTAGCTAATGCGTGTGAAGAGGAGGTCAGGAATAGCAACAAGCCAAGAGAAGAGTTCGAGCTCAATCCAAAGGCACCTCTCTTTCTACCTACCAGAAAGCATCATCCTCCTCGGAGTGATGTGGTCTCAATAACCAGTGATCTTGGAAAGGTCTCTTCTCACTCCTCAAGTGATCTCCAAACGCTCGTGAAATTATTTTCCAATGCCATGACAACTAACCGACTCCCGCCTCCAGAGCCAGGAATCTTTACAGGAGATCCACTTGATTTTGTTCAGTGGAGTAGGTCTTTTAAGCTGCTGGTGGAGGGTCGCTGCCTAACAACTGCTGATAAGATGTTTTACCTTAAATGGTACATTGGTGGTGCCAAGTCGGTACTTGATGGTACTTTTTATTGTCAAGATGACGCCGCCTATGGAGCAGGCCTGGGAAAGGCTGAATGCAAGGTATGGCCACCCCTTCATACAACTTCGTGCTTTCTGGGAAAAACTGAACAACTGGCAAAAGATAGGCAGCAAGGATGCTTTGAAGCTTCGAGAGTTCAGTGATTTCCTGTCAACATGCAAGGATGCTATGCCACATGTGCCTGGCCTCGAAGTCCTCAATGACTATGACCAAAACCAAAATCTTTTGTCTAAGCTTCCAGAAGCCCTCACTATGCGTTGGAATTGACACGTAACAACGAAGCTTGAAGAAAGTGGGAACTACCCTGGTTTTGAGGAATTTGTGAACTTTATTTCTAGGGAGGCCAAGGTTGCAACCAATCCAATCTCCTTGCTACATGCACTCAAACTCCATGAAGACAAGGCTCAGCGTGAAATGAAGAAATTGGGTGTGCTGACCCTGTCAACGAACATATCTAACAACAACCCAATGACTGGAAGTTCTAACACTTCTTCATCGAATGGAACACAAAGTTGTCCTCACTGTAAGAAAGGCAGACATTCACTGGGAGCATGCCACAATTTCCTAGAGAAGTCCTTGCCCGAGTGGAGGGAGTTGATCAAGGCCCAAGGGAGATGCTTCGGCTGCCTACAGATTGGACACAACTCCAAGTCCTGTCGCAACAAGCACACCTGTGGGGACTGTAAGGGGTGGCATCCAACATGCCTCCATGATTCCAACTTTAAGAAACATCATCAACCTGCACCTGCGGACAAAGCCAATGCAGTACAGAAGGCAAAGGGGCAGTTAACACCTGAAGAAGGACAGAAGGAACCATCAGCTGCATCCCTTAACTCGTATTCTGGAAACGCCTCTCTGATGTCAAATGTTGTCCCTGTCTGGATCTCCACAGTGGAAAACCCAGCAAATGAATGATTAGTATATGCCTTACTAGATACCCAGAGCGACAGTACATTTATCGATGAAGGTATCTGTACCGAGTTGAAGGCTGAAGCCCATCCAATTAGACTTAGAATGACAACCATGTTGGGCAAGGACACAGAGGTAGCTTGTCAATGTGCTATAGGTCTGCAGGTGAAGGGGCTGTCTTCGGAGGAATGGATTCCCTTACCACCGACTTACACCAAAGACTCCATCCCCTTGGACAGGTCACATATTCCCACCTGCGAAACGACCAAGAATTGGAAACACTTGCGGTGCCTCTCTAAGGACATTCCACCACTCCTTGACTGTGAAGTTGGACTGTTGATAGGATACAACTGCACACAAGCCTTAGCACCGAGGGAAGTGATAACAGGAGGGAACAGTGAGCCATATGCTATCAGAACGGATTTGGGATGGAGCATTGTTGGTAGTCACTCACATAATCAACTAGAGGCATCCTCCAGTAGATTCTGTCACAGAGTAACAATAAAGGAGCTACCCTCAATGACACCAAACGATGCCATCCTCGCCCTAGAACAGGATTTTAAGGATGGTCAGGTAGAAGGGAACGTCTCACAAAACAATATTCTTTTCCCTGGAACCTTGGAGAAAGGAATAGAGAAGAATAACCAAGGCCATTATGAAATGCCACTTCCCTTCAAATCTAGACCCTGCCTCCCAGACAATCGGAAGATAGCCTTGGTCAGGCTAAGGTGTCTGAAACGTAAACTCCAGAAGGATGACCGATATAAACAACACTATCTGGATTTTATGAACTCTATATTTTTTGAAGGTCATGCTGAGATTGCCAACAACGAACCTGTCCCTGGCGAAACGTGGTATGTTCCCCACCATGGAGTATATCATCCTACCAAACCCAACAAACTGAGAGTGGTATTCCACTGTTCTGCCAAATATGAGGGCACCTCCCTAAACAACCATCTTCTCACCGGCCCAGACCTAACGAATAGCTTGGTTGGAGTCTTGCTGCGATTCAGACTGCATTCCGTAGCTGTGCTTTGTAATGTAGAGAAGATGTTTCACCAATTCCACATGAAACCAAGCGATCGGGACTTCCTTAGATTTTTTTTTGGTGGAAAGATGCTGACTTGAACTCTGAACCGGTTGAATGTAGAATGACAGTACACTTGTTTGGAGCCGCATCTTCCCCAAGTTGTGCCAACTATGGGCTAAAACACCTCGTCACGGAACATGAAGATAGTTATCCAACAGCCGCAAGGTTCATAAGAAGGAACTTTTACGTGGACGATGGAATCGCGAGTGTCCCAACGGAAGAAGCTGTGAAGCAGCTTATTGACGAAGCAACAGAGCTCTGCTCTAAGGGAAACTTGAACCTCCACAAGTTCTTATCAAACAGTAAGAAAGTTATGGAGAGCATTGATCCCAATAAAAGAGGTGCTGACATCAACGAACTGGACCTTGACCGGGACAAGCCCCCCTCTGAACGAGCACTGGGAATGCGCTGGTCCATCTAACAAGATATCTTCACATTCAACCTGAAGGTAGATGGATACCCCGAGACGCGACGGACCATTTTGTCTACTGTGGCCTCGCTACCGTATATGATCCTCTCGGCTTCCTCGCACCATACACACTAATCGGGAAACGTGTTCTCCAGGCTACATGTCAGCAGGGAATTAAGTGGGATGAACCGCTTCCGGAAGAACTTAGGCCTGAGTGGGAGGCATGGATGGACAACCTTGGAAACTTGTCTAAAATTAGCATCCCTCGGTATTGCACCTCTTCTTCATTTGGAGCGCCTACCAAAACTCAGTTGCATCACTTCTCAGATGCCAGTACTAAGGGTTATGGCACTTGTACATACCTCTGGACGGTAAACGACAGTGGTCAGGTGCATTGTACATTAGTCATGGGAAAGTCCAGAGTTGCTCCAACAAAGATCGTGACAATTCCTAGGTTGGAATTGACTGCTGCAGTCACTTCAGCAAATGTGGCCCAGATGGTGAGGCAGGAAATAGACGTAAACATCGATGAGGAATTCTTTTGGATGGATTCCAAGGTGGTACTCGGTTACATAAACAACGAATCGAAACGCTTCCATGTCTTCGTGGCCAACCGAGTTGAAAGAATTCAACAGTTAACAGACCCTAATCAATGGCATTACATACAATCAGGAGCGAATCCAGCGGATCTTGCATCGCGAGGTACGTCTATAGCTGCACTCCTTGAGTCTAAGTGGTTTACCGGCCCAGATTTCCTTTGGAATAAGGACTTCACCGTCACAGATGAGACCATCTACCAGTTGACACTGGGTGATCCGGAAGTACGTAGTGTTCAAGCATTCAGAACGTCCACCAACCATGACTGTCTGGATTGGGAATCTCAGCTGAAACGGTTTTCCAGTTGGAGAGGAGTTGTAGGCGCTATTGCCAGACTTATGCGACGCGTCAAGGGGAGTAAATCCAATCATATCTCCACAGTGCAGGAAAGAATGGATGCAAAAATGTTCCTTATAAGATCGGTCCAGCATCAAAACTTCTCTGATGAGATCAAGCAACTTAAAAGTAAGTCCCTGCCAAAGAACAGGATGGCGCAGCTGGAACCTTTCTGCGGTGAAGATGGCGTGCTGAGAGCTGGCGGTAGACTGAGGAACGCCCCTTTGTCATATGGCAAAATTAATCCTATCTTACTCCCAAAGGACAGCCACATAACGCGACTGATTATTGCCCACTATCATGAAAACGTCAATCACCAGGGTAAGGGCATGACTCTAAACGAGTTGAGAGCCAATGGCTATTGCGTTGTATGTAGAAAGGAACATAGACCACCAGAGCAGCAAAGAATGGCAGATCTCCCAAGGGAAAGACTAGAGGCTTCCCCACCTTTCTCGTTTTGTGGGATGGATTGCTTTGGACCCTATCTGGTCAAGCAAAGACACAGTAACTTCAAATGCTATGGACTTCTGTTCACTTGTTTCTATTCACGGGCCATCCACATAGAAATGTTGGAGGATATGACCACTGACAGCTTCATTAATGGCCTACACTGTTTCATAGCTATACGAGGTCCCGTTCGAACCATCAGATCAGATCAAGGTACCAACTTCATTGGAGCTAGCAACAAGCTGAAGGTAGCCATGAGAGAAATGGATCCCCAGGGTATTACAGCCTTCCTTGCAGACAAACAGTGTGATCTGACCTTCAACGCTCCAAGCTCGAGCCACGCTGGTGGATTATGGGAACGACAGATCCGGACTGTTAAAAACGTACTTAACACCACCATGACTTTAAGTCAAGGAAGACTGGATCCCGCATCCCTGAGGACATTGCTGTATGAAGCCATGACCATAGTCAATAACCGACCATTATCTTTTCAGGACTCTAATAGTTCCATCGAACCATTGACGCCAGACCACTTGTTAACCATGAAGTCATCCGTTGCACTGCCTCCGCCTGGAGACTTTGTCAAAGAAGATCTCTACCTGAACAAAAGATGGAGGAGAGTACAGTATTTGACAGAGCAATTCTGGAGCAGATGGAAAAGAGAATATCTATTCAACATTTCACAACGACAGAAGTGGACGGCAGTAAGGAGGAACATGGCTGTGGGAGATGTTGTTCTATTGAAGGGAAACACTGCTAGAAACAAGTGGCCTCTCGGCAGAATGGTTGAGGTAATGCTAGACAATGATGGACTCGTACGTCGAGTGCGGGTAAAGATGGCAACTAGAAAACTGGACAAGAAAGGACGAAGGACAGAAAAACCCTCAATTCTTGAACAGCCGGTCCAGCGCTTGGTCCTTCTGCTTGAGTCTGTCATGATTTTCTTTGGTTCTTGGTTGGAACTAGCCTGTCTGCACTTCTTTGTGTTGTATTTCCTCCCTCTTGGCCATACAGAATCGATACATCTGACTAACCGTAAAGCTTTCAAAGAAGCCTCCCAAAGAATGGGCAGCTAAATTGTCTGCTGTGACAAATAATACAGTGCCTTTTACACTGACTCCTAACTGTTCACCTTATACACCATGTTGCTCAAGAAAAACAAGGTCCTGAATGAGAGGGCAAAGAATTTCACCATAACCATGGTCTTTGATGCCGTTGACCTTGCAAAGCAGAGTGAGTTGAATAGCATGAAGTAGGGAGCGATATTTAGGGTGCAGATTGCCAAGTACCCAGTATATAGTGCATAGCTTGTGTTTATTTCTGGAGGTTCCCAAGGGGTTGGCCACCTCAAAATCATCTATGTACAAGCAAAGAGAGATCCTGAACACTTCCTGTCAAGAGAGAATTGTCTTTAAAGTGGGAACCATCCCTGTAAGAGCTGTAGCCCTCTGACAAAGTTGTCTCAGGTGACATTGCCTTATCCAAAATGTCTCCATTACTTAGCATTGTCTGCAGCATTTTGAGTATGGGGATATAGACGACTGTCTGGTTGTCATCTTTTAGCACAAACTCAACAGGCATTACCATGAGGAATTCTCTTAAAATGTATGATGTTTGCTTGCTTGTACTTGACAATGATCCCCCTTTAGAAGTGAATTTCAGGAATGCATTATTGTCGGAAACTACTCTATCTCACTCGCTAAAGCATCATCAGGCTGACTGAGTATTTTTTTAATTGAAGAATGTAACAGTGGCTGTGACAGCAAATAAATCTGGTTGATCTGCTCTATAAACTCTTGCAGGGCAGTTTTAGAAATGTTAAGAACTGATGTCATTTTAAAAAAAAAGAGCAGCTACATTATGTTCCAACTGATTCTCCAAGTCTTTCACATCTTCATTGGACTCACTACCCTCAAACTCAGCATCTTCAGCTTCAGAGACACTATCCACAGTTTGAACATTCAGATTAGGGGGAACTTCTTCAGGTATATTCTCTAAAAAAAACCCTTCAGGTTTGAATGCCAATGTACTGTGCATCAGATGCTCTTTGCTTTTGTGTTCATTAAAGGTGGAATAAACACTGCTCTGAAAATTACAACCTAGATATGGACAAGTAACCTTTTGCTTCACACACAAATGGGTGAAAAAGTCCGCTTCAGGGCAAGGCTCCATAAAGTCACACAGCTGACAGTGGAATATGGTTTCACTCACTTTCCCTTGATCCTTTTGAATGTGCCTGTGGCAGTTCCTGGTGTGGGTGGAGCACAGAAGCACGGCAGGTGGGTTGATGGTCATACACAAACTCTTTATTTCACTTTACTACTAGCTTTTAAGCTTGCTTGCTTTCTTTCACTCACTCACCACACACAGACATGTATTGTGGTCAGGAGGGAGCCACTTTTCTCTGCTCTCTCCCTCCTTTTATGCTCCGTCCCTGTAACAAACACACGCGCACGCGCGCACACATACACACTAATTGATAGCAGGTAGAATGACGTAGCCACTTACCTTCCCAGATCCCGCCCTCCATTCACAGACTGCTACTTGGCCATGCCCCCGCTGCCACATACCCCCATTGCCCGACTCAGGCCGGGGAGCCGTCTGGGCTGAAGCTGACTCCCCCCGACGGGACAGGAAGTCCGCCACCACCATCTGTGCCCCCAGCCTGTGGATCACCTCAAACTTAAATGGCTGGAGGGTGAGATACCAACGGGTGATCCGCGTA
The DNA here is from genome assembly GCA_027576115.1 of Cathorops melanopus. Lineage (NCBI taxonomy): Eukaryota > Metazoa > Chordata > Actinopteri > Siluriformes > Ariidae > Cathorops > Cathorops melanopus. The sequence goes on from JAODLJ010000002.1 coordinate 23,440,655, forward strand.
TTGGCATCCTTCATGCAATGGAGCCACTGGAGAGGCGTGTGGTCCAAACAGAGAGTGAAAGGGCACCCCAGCAGGTAGAATCGGAGGGCGAGGACCGCCCACTTGATGGCAAGACACTCCTTCTCAATTGTGCTTTACTTGTTTACATGCATTGACAGTTTCTGGCTGATGTACAGCACTGGACGCTCCTCGCCCTCCGCCTCCTGGGACAAAATGGCCCCCAGCCCTCTGTCCAATGCATCAGTCTGCAAAATAAAGGGGAGAGAGAAGTCAGGGGAGTGTAAAAGTTGCCTTGCACACAGTGCAGCTTTTACCTCAGAGAAGGCCTGTTGGCACTGCTCTGTCCACTGGACCGGATCTGTGTGAGGTTGGTTAGTGAGATCGGTTAAAGGGCTGGTGATGCCCAAATAATTAGGTATAAACCTACGATAATAGCCAACCAGCCCCAGGAACCGTCTCACCTCATTTTTGGTCTTGGGCCTTGGGCATGCTGCAATCACTGCAGTCTTGTTAGTTTGGGGACGCACCTGCCCATGTCCCAAGTGGAACCCCAGATACCGTACTTCCACCTGCCCAATTGCACACTTTTTCGAGGCCCGCTCGCCTCAGCGACTTTAGAATGGCCCTCAGGTGTTCCAAGTGCCACGGGCAATCATGGCTGTAGATTATTATATCATCCATATAGGCGGTCGCGTAGGCAGCGTGAGGGCAGAGCACCCTGTCCATAAGCCACTGGAACATATTGGGCATCCCAAACAACCCAAAAGGGAGCGTGACATATTGGTGTAAACCAAATGGTGTGGAAAAGGCCGTTTTCTCTCTGGCTAGAGGAGTCAAGGGGATCTGCCAATATCCCTATGTTAGATCCAGTGTCGAATAAAAGCAAGCAGTGCCTAACCGATCAAGCAACTCATCAATATGAAGCATTGGGTATGCATCAAATTTAGACACTGCATTGACCTTTCTATAGTCCACACAGAACCGAACCGACCCGTCAGTTTTGGGAACCAGGACCACTGGGCTGCTCCAGTCACTGTGGGACTCCTCAATTATGCCCATTTCGAGCATGGCCTTGAGTTCATCCCAAACCACATTTTTCTTATGTTCGGGTAAGCAGTAAGGGCGGCTATGCACTACCACCCCTGGGGGCATTTTGATGTGGTATTCTATGAGGTGGGTACGACCAGGAAGGGGCGAGAACACATGGGAAAATTCCTTTTGCAACTTGGCCACCTCCATGGGTTGGGCCGGTGAGAGGTGGTCTCAACATCTTGGACCACTCAGGTCCCTTGTGATCTTTTTCACCTCCGGCCCCAGCTCCGCCTTCTCCGGGACTACCAACACCAATGCCATGGGGACCCCCTCATTCCCATGTTTTAAAAGGTTGAGGTGATAGATTTGCCATGCCCTCCCTTATCCATTTGCCTCACCTCATCGTTGATGTCCCTGACTCTCCATGTGACCTCGAAGGGCCCTTGCCACTCGGTGACTAATTTGGAGCTCGATGTAGGCAATAATATGAGCACTTTGTCTCCCAGCCTGAACTCTCTAAGGCGTATGCATGTCATACAGCCAGATTTGATGTTCTTGTGCCTGCCCCAAATTCTCCTGGGTTAGGTGCATGAGGGTGTAGAGTTTTGCGTGCAGATCAAGAATGTACTGGATTTCGTTTTTGCTCGGTGAAGGTTCCTCCTCCCAATTTTCCCGTAGCACCTCCAGAATGCCACATGGCTTACGCCCATAGAAAATTCAAATGGAGAAACCCTGTGGAGGCTTGCAGGACCTCTCGTACTGCAAATAACAGGGGCTCAAGCCACTTGTCCCAATTATGCGCATCTTCACTTACAAATTTCCCGATTATGTACTTGAGTGTTTAGTTAAATCACTCTATTAAGCCATCCGTTTGTGGGTGATAGACACTGGAGCAGATAGACTTAATCCCTAATAACCCATATATTCATGCAGTGTACGTGACATAAACGAAGTGCCTTGGTCTGTCAGGATTTCTTTCGGAATCCCGACCCTGGAGATAAAGCGGAAGAGTGCTTCCGCAATACTGTGTGCGCTGAGATATTGCAGAGGGGCACTGCTTCCGGATATCGCATTGCATAGTCCACCAGAACTAAAATAAAGTGATATCCCCATGCTGACTGATCTAATGGCCTGACGAGATCCATCCTAATTTTTTCGAAAGGGTTCTTGATTAAAAGGGAGGGGGCACAAAGGCACTTTTGGAGTGGCTGCAGGATTTACTAATTGGCATTCGTGGCATGCCGCACACCACCGATGGACATCCCCACGAATCCCTGGCCAATAGAACCAGGCCATTATTCGGGCTAGTGTCTTATCCTGCCCCAAGTGTCCAGCCATGGGATT
>JAODLJ010000002.1:23505453-23518156 GCA_027576115.1 Cathorops melanopus
TGAGAAATGCTGGCAAAAATTTATAAGATTTTTGATAATCTTATAAATAAATCTTATTTTTAAAAAAAAGATAAATGCTGACAAAAAAAAAAAAAAAAATGCTACGCTTGTTGTGAACGAGCGAGTCACCAGAGGTCCATAACCGGGGTCTGTATTGTAGGATACGGACCCGCTCGCCAGCCAATCAGAGCGCAGGATTTGATGGAAACCGGACCGCGAAAAAAAAAATGTTTTTATTGCATTGAAAAAGTGTCCCGATGTATATTTTTTGATATTTCACTCCGATGATATCACTCCCAGTGTTTTTCCGCTGACTAGAGGCCCACCGGTTCAAAATTAAAATTCTAGTGCGCGCATGCATATAAAATTTTACACACACATTGCTAGAATGTGAAGTGATGTATGGAAGCGAAGATAAAATCTCTACAAAAAGGCTGGGGAAAATAAAGGCTGAAAAGCAGATGGTTTTCGATTTAAGCTCAAGGCTCTTGAGACTCATGACATCCTGTCAGATGGCACAAACATTTCAGTGGCTGAACACATTCTTCCACACAAAAATGCCAGCATGAAATCAGAAAGCATCTCTGCAGCTACAAACTATACAAGTTAACAGGCTGTCCTTTACAACGAGCACTAAAGATCAAGTTCCTCAAAACCAAGTGACAGACTATATGGTAATGCGTTCAAATCCGTGACTGTATATACGAGTGGACAACATGGCGCTGTTTACTCCTAATGGCTTTTTTGGTTGAAATGAAAGTCGCCATTGTGATTGAGTGGGCGCACGAACAGTACATACAGCTGCTCAGACGGCGAGTCTGCGTCTCACCTACCTATAGTGATTGTGGACACGCCCCTGCTTCATTCCAGTAGCTCTCGTGTTCAGAGCTATTAAGATAGTGCATTGAACCCTGTCTCAAAGTGGTTAGAACAACATTATTAAAATCAATATGTAAAATGCTAAACTGTCGTCGAATACTGAGTTTACTGTAACAGGAAATGATTTTAAAGCTTCGAGGTCATGACGAGCTGACCTATTTGCTAGTTAACGAACATTGGCTAAGCTATCATATTAATCAAAGTAATGCAAGTACAGGTCTTTACACATACAGCGCAATTTGTCATTATGATAAATTTTTTCCAAATGGCTGTCAGATAAATAAATACTTTCATATCAAAAGGTGAATGTGTGCACAAAGAAGGAAGAAAAAAGTGGTCTGTCTATTTTTATTTTTTATTTTTTTACAACAGGTTCTTTTTTTCTAATATTTCATCTACGAAAGGAACGCATTCAACCAATCACGGTGCAGGTTGTGGAAATGTCATCACACTGCTACAGGCTTAGCGGAGTCTCTCATTCACAGTTTTTGGCTCAAAACAAAAACCATAAAAAGATACGACTTTAAAGACAATTGCTATCAGTTTCAGCAACTCCTGAACCAAGCAGTGAAATTCCCCGCATTCTAGCCCACTTCTCAGGATAGGGTGAAGCCACAATTCTCTCCCTCATGCACACACCCATGGCCATACCTAGAAACTGTCTGAGCTTTTAGAGCTAGTGATAATGTTGCAATAGCTATGCAATCTGGTTAGTCAAATGACTTTCTATGGATTTGCCCGCCAAGTAGGCATAGACTTGTCCACGGCTAACGTTAACGCATAGCTGGTTAACTTGGACACTGTTAGTTAGCATGTAAAACGGAGTTACGCTAACATAAATAACATTAAACTTATTTGAAGTCCTTTCAGAAATATGTTTTAGCATAATCTTGCCAAATAAGCAATGTAGAAATCTTATTTTTCTAGTAAAGTTAGCTACCCAATATTATTTTGAAAAGCGCTTGCTAGCATGTCAGGTGGAGCTTCACTGACTAGCCAGCTTAACGTTAAACCATCATGATGGCACAGCATGCGTTCATTTTGCGAATCCACATTTCTGCCTTTGGTAACGCCATTAGGTTTTGTAAGTGTTGTGGCAATAATACAACAATGTGTTGACAGAATATGTACTTTTAATACTTAAGTATTTTTAAAAGTACGTACTTCAATACTTTAACTTAAGTAAAAATTTGCTGGACAACTTTCACTTGCATCGGAGTAACATTTGACCAGTGGGATCTGTACTTTGACTTAAGGTTACTTTGTCCACCTCTCTCCAGGTCCGACACCTGCAGTAAGTTACCAGTCTAAATTGAAAAGTGTGCCGTTTCATGCTTCTCTGTCGGTGGAATTTGTTTATATTAAAAGGAAAGGGGAAAAAAAAAAAAAAAAGGGCAGGGAGAGAGAGAGAAAGAGAAACTGGTTAAACTTTCTCGGCTCGCTGTGTTCACATGTCGTACAGTCGAGAGCAAATTGTTAAGAAATTTAATTGCAATCATTTCGTTCACTCACGTTGGTTATAAACTCAAAACCATGTGCTAACTTGGACATCAAAACAAGTAACACAGGAAAGAACTCCCCGCGAAGGGTCCGTTTACAGCAAACGGAGACACGGCTTTGCTACAGAACCGTCCTTAATCAAATCACCAAAAACTCCTATAAAAACATTTATCAGAAGGGAAAAACACTAAATATCAAAAATTATTTGTCCAGATGTAGCTTAAAATGTAAATTTGGCTTGTTTTCCATTCACCAACATGGAAATAGGTGGGGTTTAAAATAACAGTACTGCAGCCAGCCACTAGAGGGCCTCAGAGAAAATCTGACTTCATGTTGCATCGTCCACTGGTATAAACAGCCGCTGTTCCAAATAAGCACAGATATGACAAATAAAGCAAAATAAACAATGTAGTTAAAATTTTCTAGATTAAAATCATAACTTCAGATCAGGATTTTTTTTTAAAAAACGTCCCTGAACTCACTGAATGTTTCCATTTGCGAAAATTAATCTGAGAGATCACGCTAAACACCTTCCTGATAACCCAGTGGCCAGGAGTGGGCAGTGTGTAAATCCAGGCTTTGGCTAACGGATGGTTTTACCTCGTAGAGATGTAGGGCTCTGCAGCCGCTCTTTGGGTTTCGGGGAGGCGCGCGCCGGCCCGGAGAGCCTTTGGTGCTGCGCTGCTGGGAGACAATCAGGAATCACTGTCTGATTCAGGCTGGCCTAAGGTCAGCATTTTAAAGATAACAACCACCAAGACACTGATCCAGGATCAGTAAATAACATGTCAAAGAGGACAGCCTAAGGAGGGACAGCCAGGCCAGCCAGTGGGGAGAGTTTTATCTGATGAAGCAAAGTGAGCGAGCCATGCTTCCACTAGTGACAGGGGAAAAAAACGTTATCTAGCCAAGGAGTCACGGGCCACTAGAGGGTGCCACAGAAAAGGGAATCATTTCACCGAGAGAAGAAGCGCCGATCGATAACAGCCAAGCTACCATCAGAGGAAAAAAGGGAGGCAAGGGCTGGAGAAAGGGACGGCATGCTAAAGAATATCAAGTGGAAGAAAGGGAGAGATGGAAATAAAGTGTGACGTTTCACCAGTAACATGATAAACTTTCGGCATTTGACAAAAGTACCTACATGCATATAAACCATTTTATTTCTGCTTACTGCTTTAAATAATCTCCCATCACCTCAAACTTGTAGAGTTAATCTGCTTTACTTCAAAGCATTTTGAGGTGAAATTAATGCTAATTACATTTCTAAAATCTTTTACAGAAAATTAATACGATAAATACTGCCATGAATTAAGCGAGATGAAACAGAGGAGAAATGCAGCAAAACAGAAGGTAAGAAATGATAGAAATATTCAAGTATGCAGAGAAGTGGTCTAAAAACCAAAGTCGAAAAATAACACTGTAATTCACTGGGTGAGGATATTTTAAGTCAGTTTTTCCCCACTCTGGAAACTGCTGATTATGATTTAGCTTTCAGTTAGAATCTGTGGAAAAGATGATCTGGTTCCGGTTTCATTTTAATCACTGAGTCTCTCTTTAATATAAAGATCAAAATCATCAGCAGCAATCTACGGGATAAATATCACTCGTGTGTATGTACTGAAAAGCAGACAAATGAATTTATTTAGTAAATCTGACTGACGTGGATACACACGTACTCATTTTTATGCCTGTATTCACTAGCAGGCTGGTGTGTGCGTGTGTAGTAAATAGGAAATAGTGTATAAATAGCCATGAATTTGGTGTGTACACTCACTATCTGATGGGCCCTAGTGTGCATGCGCGCGTACTCACTGGCTGACTGGCTCTGGTGTCGGGGGGATCCGTTTGGCACTTGCAGGTTGGACTCACAGCTGCGGCTGTTTTTGACAGGTTCAGGAGCCGGGCCGGAGCTAGAACGTGTTAGGTTTGGAAGACTGCGCCGTAATTTCTCTACACACAAGATCAACAAGTATTATTCGCATTCCCAGGATTCATTGTTTTTACTGCTACTAAACATTTTCCCTTCCCATCAGTGTTGCTTTTACATCATACCCAAAAAACATGTTGAACCCCGCCTACCTTCGTTCTTGATGGCGTTTGTGTGGGATTCATGGGCGTGGCCTTGCAGTGAGAGTCGGGGCTGCTGCAGGCGGCTCATGATTGGCTGTGGTGATGCACGGGCGGGTGAACGCGAGCGGGGAGAGTGGCGAGGTGAGACACGGGGGGAGACGCGAGGGGAGGGGCTAAAGCGTGTGATGGGTGGGTGATGGTAGGCCATGGGCACCGCTGCCTCCTCGTCATCCTCCAGGCTCTGTGCATCCAGCTCCTGATCGCTGAGTGTGCCACGCCTCAGGGACTGGCACGAGGAGCCCGAGCTGCGACGTGACGCTGTGGCAGCGTAGTCCTGACGTAGACCTGTTGACACACACAGCATGAGGAGGAGTTTTCTACAACAAGAATGCTTTACCCAGAAGTGGTATTAAATAAGTCGCATGGTCAAGGCTTGGGGTTGCAGAAAAATCAATGTCCAGTTGGGGTCATTTGGCCAAAAAACGTTCAGAAACCCCTGCTCTGGAAGCAGATAACAGACGGAGCGACTCACTCTCTTCCTGCATGCGAGCGAGAATCTGCACATCGGTGACATCATTGAGCTTGTAGGTGGTGGAAGATCCCACGGAGTCCTCGTCCATCTCAGAAGTGCTCAGCTCACTGTCCACTGAGGACTGAGGGCTCACTGCTGGGGGGTTTCTGTCCACCGAGCCACGCTGATAACCTGCAAACACAGACGACAAATAAAAACAAAAATATAAAATCAGCCTCTATGCCACTGCTCATGGAGCAATACTTGTGTATTGTGTACCAAACGGTGAATGCAGTAGGAAGTGTTGAAGGAGGGCTTGTAGTGGTGAGATGTATGGAGATTAATGGCACCTGTGCTACTAGGCAGTACTAGTTGCTTGACGATAGGCACTCTGGAAGGAGTGGAGGAAGGGGAGTTGAAGCCACTGCTGTACGGGCTGTTGGCTGCGTTTGGACTGCACGAGCTTCCGTAGGCCACCTGAGGACTGTAGGTACTGCCGTACAGACTCCGCCTCTTATTTGCTGTGGAGAAAGAAATATAGAAGATTATATCCTGCAAGCGGAACAATTTATAGTGCTAGATAAAGATAGCGACCACCTCTCCCTGCTGAATGTGTGAGCATGACTATGCACTCCAAGTCTATTTAAGCATATGACAGAGGCAAGACCGATACAGAAAGCCTTTATTGGAGTGTCCAGTGCTGTAACAACAGACTATTCATACTATATGGGCACAATGTACCTCGCCCACACACACACACACACACACACACACACACACACACACAATGTAGCCATTTACTATGCAACATCACAAAGCTTTAGTCATTTACGCTGCAGTAATGAAGCTGAACTCCTACTGAAAGTCCACTGCTGCCCTGGAGACTCTAAACTCCCAAACACTTAGACACACACACACATATCCCAGGAGCACTGATGGAATAATCTCCCAGTGGATACTTTCACATGACCATCCACACACACACATACACAGCTGGATAATCAAGTGGCCATTAGAGTCCATTTCCTTCTCTCTACATCCTCCACACTCCTTCCACTTCCTGTTTTGCTGCTTGACATCTCTCGTAGTCTCCTTCTCCAGCTGCATTATTTAGGCTCTATAGGTCAGCTTAGAGGGGGAAGAACAAAAAAAAAAAAAACCCACCAACACACAATCCTGTGCATGCACAGCCCATATACAAGTTATTCACAGAGGTCAGCACTTTTTTTTTTTTTTGGTAAATGCTTTCAGGCAGAAACATGTCAGGACAGACACCATGACGGTATGTGGGCCTGAATCGGAGGTTAAATTTGTGTCACGATTATATTCTAATAAATGTACTTGTTGAGTCTGGATCTGCAGTGTGACAATAAATTCAGAGTATTTCGATGGGATCGTTGATTGAAGCTGAGTGTATACTACCCGTACACCTTTTTGGACAGTAGATTAGATTAAACTTAATTTCCCTGAGGGAACCCGCCCAAAGGGATCAATAAAGATTCCAGCAGCATCATTACAAATAAACAGAAAAAATAGAGAAAAACCTTCTAGATAAATTAAAATAAAGTATTTACATATACAAATATAAAAAGAATAAGATATGGGGAAGAGAGGAAGGGGGAGGGGGAAGGAGGGAGGAGAAAAAAAGGGGGGGATGGCAGGAGAGACATTGCACTTTATATTGCACATTGTCCGGTATTGCTTATTGTTAGGCGAGGCTACTGCTCCTTCCTGTCCTCTGTCCTCCTGTTACCCCTCCTCCCCCCAGAGAGGAGTTGTACAGTCTGATGGCGTGAGGGACAAAGGAGTGCTCTGTGAAGGCTTTCATCCACATACCTGAACCAGTGGCTGGGAGCAACTCCTGAAAAAGTGGTCAAGGCTTTATTTTCCACTTCCTCCATGTATAGACTGGCCACTATGGGGGATACTGGTAAGCACATGGCACAGCCATGCTTCTGTCTGTAGAAACATTTGTTGACCTGGAAATAGGTGGTGGTGGTCAGGCAGAGGTCAAGCAGGGTGCAAATGTGGTCCGTGGTGAGGTTCGTTCTGTCTGGTAAGGTGCTGTCTTGAAGTCGTTTCCTAACCAATTTGACTGCTTCTCTGGTGGAAATGCAGGTAAAAAGAGAAGTGATATTTGTCAGAAACCATAGTTTCATCTGAGTCTACCTTTAGGTCTGCAACTTTAGTGGCAAAATCCTGGGTGTGTCTGACGTGATGTGGTGTGTTTCCGACAAGGGGAACCAGGTTGGTGGCTAGGTGTTTGGCAGTGTAATAGGTGACTGAGTTTAAGCTGCTGCTGATGGGTCTGAGTGGAGCTCCTTCCTTGTGAATCTTGGGGAGACCATAAATGAGAGGAATGACTTCCCCAGGGTATAGTCTGTAGTACAAAGATCGGTTGATGGCATGGTCCTTTTCTAGTTGCTGTAGGCAGCTCAAAACTTTTTTTTGTAACCGCTGGTGGGACCGAAAACCATGTCACTTCTCTTTTCAATTGCATTCCCACCACAGAAACATTCGAATCGGTTAGGAAACGACTTTTTCAAGACGGTTCTGTCCGGAAAGGTGCTATCTGAGAAACTCGGGAGGCTCTTCCACAAACACAACATTCCTGTACACTTCAGACCCAGTAACATTCTGAGGCAGAAATTGGTCCACCCTAAGGATAGAATACCCAGACACAAACAGGACAACGTAGTGTATGCAATTCAGTGCAGTGAGGAATGCACAGACCTGTACATTGGGGAAATGAAACAACTGCTTCACGAGTGCATGGCTCAACACAGGAGAGCCAGTTCCTCAAGCCAGGACTTTGCAGTCTATCTTCATCTCAATAACAAAGGACACTTGTTTCAGGACTGCATTGTACACATTCTAGCCAGAGAAGACCAGTGGTTTGAAAGAGAAGTAAAAGAAGCCATTTTCGTCAACCTGGAACGACCATCACTGAACAGAGGAGGTGGTCTGAGACACCACTTATCAGCTACTTTCTGGGAATTGTGCCAATGCAGTCCGTGACACACTTCCCAGAAAACTGAATACACATACACACCTAGACTCAGCTGACTTCAATGACTCACATGATGGCAGAGAAAGTCAACAACCCACAGGTCACCCTAACGACTCTCTAGGCTGCTAACACCATTCACACCCAGCCTCCAGTGACCTCCACCTACAAGATGACTCAACGACCAAGATGACCTCAACAACTCTCCTTAGGGTTGCTTTTGGTCCACTCGAGGATAAATACCTGGAACTCCCCATTAGTCAGACAGAACTGAAGAAGCCTTTAGGATGAGGGGTGAAATGTCTTCAAGAATTTCAAGCATGTCCAGTTGCCTTCTTTAGCACCTATGACATTATTTAGACTTGTATAAAACTCAGAATTATACTTAAATTGAAGAAAACTTCTCATTCAGCTTATTGTTCTAAAGAACATTTGATATAGCATTGTTACAGTAGTGTGGTAAACAGTTCTCAGCAACACTACAGCACCACTATACAGTCCTATACATGATGTTCACCCCCTGTCTGACTCACATCACACTGGCAACAGGGGTGTAAACTGGAAATCTGTGATGTTGGCCTGACGTGTTTTCACATTTCCAGATTTACGGATGAATCTCATGCCTCCTTCCCCTGAGATATGACACTTGCAAATACTATCAAACTCCTTCTTATTTGAAAATACAAAAGGCAAAATTGTGCGTGTGATTTGAGAACAAACCCTGCTCTTAACTTCGGAAGGAGTGATAGCCAGGTCTCAGCTTTAATAGGAAACAGAATACTTTTATTCTGTATTTAGTTGTGCTTTTTTTTTTTTTTTTTTGGGGGGGGGGGTATTCTGGGCGGGGGGGTTGTGTAAATCTGTATTCACATTCCAGATTTCTGTTTTTTCATCTTAATTATTGTTTGTGTTACAATAAATAAAAAACAATATGCACCTTTAAAATGGTAGGAATGTTGTGTAAATCAAATGGTGCTAACCCCCCAAAAAATCCATTTTAATTCCAGCTTGTAATGCAACAAAACAGGACAAAAATGAAGAGTGATGAATACTTTTGCAAGACACTGTATGTTTAAGAGATTCTTGCAATTTCTTTTTGCATCATTTTTCCCCATTCTTTGTGGGGTCATTGTGGATAGGTTGAGGCAGTAGGGTTAAGGACCTTGTTCAAGGACCCAAAAGTAGCAGCTTGGTTGTGTAAGAGATTCTTAAAACATTTTGTCTTATGACTTTTGAATTAAATTTAAACCAATAATTGTTCTTACCTCCTAGAGAAGGGTTTTTTTTTTCTTTTCTTAAACCCGTGTTCACAGATAAAATGACCACTGTTTTATTGATCCCATCAGGCATGGCAAAATATGTATGCATTGTAGACTTCACACATTTCAGAAGTTGCTTCCATGGAGTACTTTTTCACTCTTCTCTTGCACAGACATAGCCAAATGCACCTCCTGAATGCTTACATCCTCGAGAAAAAAATAATAATCATGAAATATTTCCATTTAAGCAGCTGGAATTAGACTAAGCTGGTGGATTTAAGGCCTCTGTATTTATAGTATTTGTCATGATCCTGCCTGGAACTTTCAGATCCTGATCTGTGCCTTTGCGCTCCACTCTGCATTTTCCCCCCATTTTCCCCACACTGTGTTAGCACACCTGCTACATGTTTGTCATCAGCCACTCTGTATAAACAACCACAAGTTGGCCTAGTGGTTAGCATGTCCTCCTCTTGATCAGGAGATTGTGAGTTCTACTCATGGTTGGGTCATACCAAAGACCATCATAAAAATGGTACCTACTGCTGTCTGGCAAGGCATGCTACAATACAGATGTGAATGGGGAGCCAAACTCTCATGATTACCAGAGGATTAGCCCCCTACTGTAACCCTAGCTGTATAGCCAAGAGGCTGAGGGCTATGGAAATGGAGACTGGCGCTGCCAATGTGCCCGATTGCATAATGCAGGAAGGACTTTAGACTCTGTATAAACATACAAAGGAGATTCACTCAGCCTGGATAAATACTCAGCATAAGTTTTTTGTCTAGCTCACACTCTGTTCCTCGACTTTGTTTACATTTCTTGGATTACTATTTTGCCTGCGGTTTTTGGGACCTCTCGCTGTGTCTTTGGCTGGGGACTTTGTTTAGGTTTTGGATCATGATTTTGCCTGCTGTTTCTGGGACCTCTTGCTGTGACTTTGGCTTGGGACTTTTTTTTTACATTTTGGATTACAACACTGCCTGCCATTTTTTGAGACTTGTCAGTGTCTTCCTGGATTTCACTAAGTGGGTTTTGGACTGTGCTGCTGTGCCCATTACCTGCCTGCCCTTCTCACAAGCCAACTCCTCAGGTATGCTTCTGTTAATTTCCTGTAGTTGCATTTTGGGTCCTATCTGTTTCCATGGCCTTTAGGTCATGACAGAATTTATCCTCCACCCCATGGACCAAGCAGACTACAATGCACTCAAATCAGCATTGCCTAAGCAGGGCTCTGTTCTGGGATCTCATCAACAAGAGATCATAGCTGTTTGCCAAAGCATGTCCTCCATCACCGATACCCTACAAAGAGTCTCCTCACAGATGGACAGCCTCCAGGCTTCAATCACAGGCCCTACCAACGTCAGCTCTAACTAGTCATCCAGCTGTTCCGACCTTACCCCCCTGTGAGCCTTGACTACCTGCTCCACAGCCATATGATGGTGCCTCCAGCATGTGCCATTCATTCTTCTCACAGTGCTCCTTGGCCATGGAACTTGAGGCATCTGCATTCCCATCTGAGAGCTTCTGAGTAGCTTGTGTCATTATGCTCTTAACAGGAAAGGTGCCAGAGTGGGGAACAGGTGTTTGGGATGCCAGGGCACCCTGCTGCTCGAGTTTCAAGGAGTTCTCTGAGATGTAGAAAGTTTTTGACCATTTCCCCCAAGGGCAGGGAGGCAGTGAGACAGCTGATGAGGCTGAAGTAAGGTGCCCACTCTGTTCATGATTATACCATCGAGTTCTAGACTCTTGACACAGCAGTAGACTGGAACGCCAGCACCTTGTACAATGCCTTCTTTCATGGACTAAATCATGCCATCCTAGATTATATTGCCCCTCATGATCTTCCTGACACTCTGGATGGCTTGGTCGACCTGGCCTGTCAGGTGGACATGTGTCTTCTGCTGCACAACAAGAGAAGGGACCGGAGATGGAGCTGAAGGGCAGAACCCAGAAGGTGCCACCCCAGTAGAGTTGGAGCCCATGCAATCAGGCAGAACCCTGGTAACTCCTGAGGAAAGATGATGCTGTCAAGAAATTAATTCCTGTTTTTATTTTGGACAGTCTGGACATTTCATCTCCCACTGTCCAGTAAAAGGCTCTGCCCACCAGTAGATGTGGGGATATGGGTGGGCATTTGTGTACACACACTTCCCCTACTGTTAGGTCGACATTGACTGACTGAGATTTTTTTTTTTTTCCCCAGAACAAGGGCCAGTCTGTTCAAGCCCTCATTGATCCTGATGCAGACCAGAACTTTATCAAGACTTCCTGGGTGGAAGAAATGGGCATCCCTTTGTGTCAGCTAGATTGCCCCCTTGTCACCCAAGCTCTGAATAGGGCTGAACTTGGCACCATTTCCTATGTCTCTGACCCTGTTACTTTGAATGTTTTTGGTAATCATGCTGAATCAATTGAGTTCTATGACATGAATGACTCCATGAAGCTAATTGTCCTGGGTCTTCCCTGGTTACACCTCCACAACCCCCATATTAACTGGAGCAATGGGATCATTCTCTTTTAGTGAGGAAAAGCTGACATTGGGTTGCACATGCGCATTCTGTGCTATGCACTTCCTGGTTTCCGAGTTGTTTTCCACAAGCCTTTTTTTCTGCGAGTGTTGGTGTTAATCTCACATTTTTTTTTTTCTACAAACAATTTTCCAGTATCTTCATTTTTTAATTGTACTTTCACTTTCCTTTTTGTACTTTCCACTTTTGCTTTCCTTTTTCCACTTTTTTCTCTCTTTTTTCGGAAGAACGCCAAGACCTGAAGCTTTCTTTTTTTCTCCTCTTGCATAAAGACCACAAGTGGAGGCCATCCACATCAGATCTGCTTTAATATCAACAGATCTTCGATTAAGGTTCGTGAATCCTTTCATCATGGCACACCTTCAAGCCTGTTCAGTGTGCTGAGTGCAGGATGTTTAGTCATTCTTCCTCTGTCTCTAGCGATAGCTTTATTTGTGACAAGTGCAGATTAGTTAGCTCTCTGACAGAGAAGATTACAGTGTTAGAACCGCATATCCAGGCTTTAGAGAAGGCCAGTGAGAATGAGAACAGTGTAGTTTCGGTAGGGGAAAGTCTGGATGCCCTAGGTGGAGTTAGCAATCCCCCAACTCCGGCATTAGAGCCCTTACAGCAGGGTAAATGGGTGACGGCTTGGCGGCATAAGTGTAGAGCCAAAGCTACTGCTGAGGGTTGCCCACAGGAGCACCACTCCTCTCTGCTTCACGTTTCAAACAGGTTTACCGGTACTCTCCTTAGTGATGCACCCACTGCGAAACCTGAAAGAGCTCTGGTTATAGGGAACTCCTGTCATATGGCAGGTGAAATTAGCTCAGCCTTTAGGGGCACCAGCAGCTTTAGTCAGGTGTATACCGGGAGCTAGGTTGCCAGACAAAGCAGGTAATCTTAGGGTCCTAGGCAAGCACAGGTTCTCAAAGATAGTTATCCATGCAGGAGCTAATGATATACGCC
>JAODLJ010000002.1:23761545-23771862 GCA_027576115.1 Cathorops melanopus
TATGTGCTACTCTGTGTTGGTCTATCACATAAAATCTCAATAAAAAACTTTTAAGTTTGTGGTTGTAAGGTGGAAAATGTGAAAAAGTTCAAGGGGTATGAATACTTTTGCAAGGCACTGTAGGTACTAATAAATAGAAACATAGAATTGAAGGAGGATGTACTTTCTTTTTCCCCATGACTGCAAGTACTTATGTTGTTATTTTCGGTTGTCTGAATTTTTTTTTCTTTGTTTATGCTTATGAATACATACATTTTGTTCATGTGTATGAGTACAAAGTTAAAAGACATCATGGGTATAGTATGGATATAGCATGCACTGGAAGTATATATTTTTTTAAAAAGTATAAAAATACTCATTTCCCCTCACTGTACATCTGATTCTAAGTATACACTGCTTCCAAAAAAAAAAAGTCATCAGTGTTCCATCATGAAAGGAAAAAGTATTTATTTGTGTTTGGAATTACACATAACTACCACAAGGAAGACTGTTCAGTCCAAGGTGTAGTTTGGATAAAAACACAAAACATCAGTAATACTGAATCACTGTCACAAATAAATGTTTATGATCTGTTTAAATCAGTTTCAGAATCCACATACAATACAAAAAAAGAGAAAGGACGTTGGGGTCCTGTCACCCAGAGCCTGAAATCTACAGTTTGGAACACTGTACCATTTATGCATCACATTATTTTTCATGTTGTTTATTTCATTAATCATGTGTTTGTTTGTTATCTTATTTAAGTGAATTAGTAACAGGATGAGTAACATTCAAAATGTTGTCACTACTTAGAGCAGTTTAGCTGTGTAAATTTTCATTCCCATGTTCCTCTAAAACGCCATCCCCAAAAATTCTCTCACTCTCTATGGTATTATTATTATTATTATTATTATTATTATTATTATTATTGTTGTTGTTGTTGCAAAAAAGCAACATATTTTCTTAGAAGATTAAAATATACACTACATGAGAAGGGATGTATTAAAAGATGCACCCACCTAACATATTTTTAAAAAAAAAATGATTGTATGGAACAGCTAAAATGGTGCTGAGATTGTTGAGAGGTAGTCAGTGAGAGCACTCTAAGCTAGAGAAATGTAGTAATGTTGGAATTCTATCCATTCTATCAGTATGAGGTAATGAATCTATGTATTGATTTGTGAAATGCATAAATACTCTTAAGCTATATTATATACAAGAATGTTGTTTTTTTCCATTATGTCTCTGAATGGAGACATGACAAAATAGAGTTTTTATACATACTGGCTTAATTGTAAGACTTGTATTTTGTGTTATATAAAAAGGTATATCCCAAAGAATGTGAAACTAACTTCACTGTGATGAAAAAAAATATTTTTGAAAATTTCCATCATTTTAATTTATCCCAAAAGCATCATCTAATTTGGTGTGGTTATCAAAAAAGGGAAAATTATGAAATGCATACAATCTCTCAAATTCCCAAAATTGCCACTTGTAACATATTAGCTATCTAAAATGATTCGGTTAGATTTACTGTCAGGCTTTCTGTTCCTATGCTCCAAGTGTCTAAATGTGTACTTGCAAGTGTAAATGAGTTACAAAACATATCTATTTGCACATTCACAGAAAATAATATAAAATAGACTGTGTAAGTCAGAAAAAATCTGAGACTGTATTCGTAATTATTAGGAAAATAATGAACAGACATAATCTGCTGAGACCAGAAGATTTAATTCATAAGAGACACCAAAGCTTTCAAATGTTCTGCTGAATGTATTTGTGATGATGGTACTTCGTGATGTCTCTGATTGATCAGTCTCTGATTGGTCAGTGTGTCAATGCAGATATCAGTTCGAGGTATCAGAGTGCACACTACCAGGGCCTTCAGTAGGGGAGATCACAGAGGATGGAGTCATAGCATCTTGCCATCCCCCATTAGCCTGCAGCAGAAAACAAATAAAGAGAATCCATTAGCAAGATATAGAAAAGTAAAGTGACATTAATTTGTGAATGCAAGAAGCAAAATATGTGTAAGGCAACATAGTGATTAATGGGGATATTAAACCAATGTTCCCATAATTACACACTGTTCATCCTCAATTCCTTAGACATCAGGCCAAAGCATATAGAAAATGTTACATATTCATGGGAATTATATGACAAAAAATACTGAACCACTGAGTGTCTGACTTGAGGAGTGTATGCTTATGAGAAAGGATGCTGGGTGTAAACATGCCTATGTACAGTATCTGTATTGCCTGTTCAAAGCATATACTGTGTGGGATACCTCCTCATATGAAATTCACAATAAATTTTAAAGGTTGCACTCGATGATGCTTATGGCCATTTCACTTACGTTTATGCATCAGTCTCTCATTCTTTGCTGTCTCTCTCTCTCTCTCAAAAAAAATTGCCTTAATATTTGCTGGTGTTGGACGTGTCCTCTGAAATCAGTGTCTAATCAGATTTTACCAGCAGGCTAACGCTTTGTTACTCCATATTTTGATGTCAGCCAAGAGGGTGGAATGATAGGCTAGGTGTATGTGGAGGTAAAGGACAATGAGTGAAAGTGACAGTGGAGGACTTTTCCTCCACCCAGCTGAACTGAGTGTCTTTGACTGATGTAAAGGGATCGCAAAAGAGGTTAGCCTTGGCTAAGGAGTGCTTCATCCTTTTCCTCTTCTTTCCTATACTTTTCATCATGACAAAAGTTAGCCTATTCTAAAGCCAATTCATTTGTGCATCATTATAAATATATGCTTGTTGTCCAAGATTTTTTGTCTGATCTGTGTTACAGAATCTCTGTGTGTGTGTTGTGCTTGGTGAGAGCATTTTCTGTGTCAGAAATTGAGTTCCCAGAATAAGTCAATAAATAAATTGAGCTGGCCTATTTCAGCCACAGTGTCTTGGCTAGGACTGAAATAGTAGTGTTAAGAGGAAGTTTTCTCAACCTGGGTGACATGGATCATCCTCTAGTCACTGTAGGCTCTTTCTTGTCTAGTGGGAGTAGGGAGCCTGACACCTCAATTTTTCTATTTGGGGGAGTATTGGTAGGGCATGGGGGTGTGTGCATCCACACAAACACATATACAGACATCTTGTGTTAGCGCTAATGGAGTAATGGAGTGAGCTGTGACCCAAGCACTAAATCAGAATGAGAAAGTGGATAACAGTGAGAGAGTTAGTGTGCAAGTGTAATTTGCAAGATCATGACACTTCTTATGCACTGCTAGAAGCCACAAAGACAAATCCCAAGACAGCATGAATATTTGCAATGGATACACTACCATGTCCCACTGTTGTTAAAACCCACCCTTGTATTTTATTCTAACACGAATTGTAATGTGGATGTATAACTGGGTAAGATCCATGGATATATGCAAATGGGGCATAATGTTCATCAAAACCACATTCCACACACAATATGGCAGCCCTTTTAAATAAATATTGTAGTTATTCATCCATTTGAAGCATATATCCATATATAGAACCATATATCTATTTTATATGTATTTCTGTTTTTTTTTAAACAAAAACAGAAACAAAAAAAAACAAACAAGTGAATTAGTAGTGCATTTAATTAAAAAAATGTTGTGGGTTGTGATGTCTAAATGCACTGGGAGCAAGCTTATTTGATTCACATGCTGTCAAAAGCCATTTTGTACTTGGCTGTTTGACACAAGTACACTTGTCAACACGACACTAGTGAAAGAATACTAAAAATCACTGAAAGTCTTGTAAATGTCTTGTTCCTGGATGTCAAGAAAAGGTGCAAGCTTTGCTTGTCAGCTATATAATACTAGAAACCAAAGAGAACAGTAGAGATTTTAAGTTTTGTTTTTACCACATGTAAAGGCACCTGGCTGTGGGGTCTGAAATCCTTATTGCTGTTTGTTCATTAATCTTTTTGTTCTGCTTTCATAGTCTTCATTTATTTTCCTGAATGTGGCTGTCACGAGCCAGCCAGGAACATCAAGGTCCTGATCCGATCTTTTACTCCACTCCCTGGTTTTCCCTGAGCCTTCCCTGTGCTGCAGCCAGCATACCTGTCTCTCATCAGCTCATCCATGGATCTATATTATACCATTCAGAGACTCACTCAGCACGGGATTGTCTTCGCCTTAGGATATGTATTTTGCCTTTTTTCCCTAGTTTGTATTCTGTTATTTTGCTGTACACTGTGAAATTACTTCACTCTTTTCTGTGGATTACTTTTACCTCTTGTTTTGGGACTGTGAGCACATTTCTCCTGATGTGGAAGCGCTTTGAACTTTTCAACTTTTGTTTTTGTGCTGAGAGCTCTTTTTCCCGCTGCAGGGTTACGTTCTGGACTTTGTTACTTTTTTTTTTTTTTTTGCTTCCACGCTCGTCTGTCAGCTTGACACTAGTCTCCATATTTTTTCCTCTATATATCTGTTCCAGTATTTCTCCTGTCAGCTGCTTCCCTCCTCCAGTCCTATACAATCAGGATTAAAGACCAGCCTTCTTCACTCCAGTGCATGTGAGTCTGCTTTTGAGTCTAGCCAGCACCTACTACCATTTAGCTCATGACAGAGCAATCCCACCAGAGGAATAGACCCGCAGACTTTGAAAAAATTAGAGCAGCATTGAACAAACAAAGCTCTAGGCAATGCTTTCCCAATGCTCCTTGTCGATGGAAATCCAGGCCTCTATTTTCCCTTCTGAGAGCTCTTGAGTTACCTATGTTATCACACTTCTGACTGGAAGAGCTCGAGAGTGGGGAACAGCAGTCTGGGATGCGAAGATCCCCTGCTGTTCAAGTTACAAAGAATTCTCTGAAGGGATGCAAAAGGTTTTTGACTGGTCATCCAAGAGCAAGGCGGCAGCTAGGCAACTAATGGGGCTCAAGCAAGGCAGCCAGGAGGTTTACAACTATGCCATTGAGGTTCATACCCTGGCAGCAGCTGTGGACTGGAATGCCAGTACCCTGTATGGTGCATTTTTTTATGGACTAAACAGCTCTGTATTGGATGAGATCATCCCTCACAACCTCCCCGAGACTCTGGATGGCCTTGTGGACCTAGATGGTCAGGTGGATACCCGGTTACGCCAATGGAACCTGAGAAAGAGACTCAGGTTTGAACCCAAGGTCGCAGTTTCCTCATCTGAGGCTGCTGTTTCTCCTGAACTAGAGCCCATACAGTTAGGCAGAACCTAGGTCGCCCCTGAGGAGAGAAGGTGCCACCATGAGACCAGGTCCTGCTTTTCCTATGGCAAACCCAGACATTTTGTCTGTTATTGCCTGTTAAAAGGGCCTGTCCACCAGATCTCAGAGTTGGTGTCTTGTATTATTTTACACTGCAGAAATTATATTTTAACAAGTTAGAATATCTTGAATATAGTTGAAACAATCTAGCATCCTCTATTAGAAGAATACAAGACACCAACTCTGAGATTATTAAAACTAGTTCTAGATTGTAACTAACTTATTCCAAGATGTCAAGTAAAATTATCTGTCCATGCAGCAAGATAATTTCACGAGTATTAAAGAATTATTTCTTCAAATTCAGTCTTCTGCGGTGTATGGGTGGGTATACTGACACAGTCTGCCCTGACGAGAGGCTGGTGTTTCCCACTAAGATCATCTTTCAGAACAGATGTTACCCAGTTAAGTTGCTCACTGACTCTGGGGCAAACCAAAGCTTCATCAGAACCTCCTTTGCAGAAGAGCTGGGGGTCAACCTACGGAAGTTAGAGTACCCTCTAGCCACCAGGGTACTCAGTGGCACCAAACTCAGTCCTGTCTCCCACATCAGAGAGCCACTCACTCTTAAGGTCTCAGGGAACCACATGGAATTAATTTATTTTTTCACCATGAATAACTCTCATGAGTCTATTGTTCTTGGTTTTCCTTGGTTGTGCCTGCATAAGCCCCATCTGAATTGCAGTAACAGTACAGTCCTCTCTTGGAGCACCCGCTGCTTGGCCACCTGTCTGTCCTCTGCCAAGACTCCCCTCACCTTCCATGTCTCCAATCCTGACGAGTCCATCAACCTTTCCAATGTCACTGTGGAATAGCGGGACCTCAGTCAGGTGTTCAGTAAGGTCTGGGCCACCTCTCTCCCTCCTCACTGACCTTACGATTGTGCTATTGATTGGCTTCCTGGTACTACTCCACTTAGGGGTTCCATTTATTCCCTCTCGCCCCCCGAGAGAGAGGCCATGGACAAGTATATTTCAGAGTCTCTTGCAACTGGCATCATTTGTCCCTCATTATCTCTGGTGTGAGCTAGTTTCTTTTTCATGGTCAAGAAGGACAAGTTTCTAAGGCTGTGCATTGACTATCAAGGCTTAAATGAGATCACCATTAAGAACTGCTACCTGCTACCTCTCATCTTCATGGCCTTTGAGCTGCTGCAAGGGGCCCAATTTTTCTCCAAGCTGGATCTCCGCAATGCCTATCACCTGGTATTCTTTAGGGAGGGGGACAAGTGGAAGATAGCCTTCAACACACCCACTGGACACTATGAATACTTGGTCATACCATTTGGCCTCACTAACACACCAGCTGTCTTCCAAGCGCTGGTCAATGATGTCTTTCAAGATTTCATCAATCACTTCATCTTTGTATACCTTGATGACATCTTGATCTTCTCTCCCACACTCGAAACTCACCAGTCCCATGACAGACAGGTTCTGCAGCGGTTACTAGAAAATCAACTTTTTGCTAAGCCTGAGAAATGGGAGTTCCATCAGTGCACAATCTCATTTCTGGGTTTCTTTATCTCCCAAGGTAAGGTCCAAGTGGACCCAGATAAGGCCAAGGCAGTCTCAGACTGGCCCATTGCCTCCTCTCGCAGGGAGCTGCAATGTTTCTTGGGGTTTGCTCATTGTTATCAAAGGTTTATCAGGAATTATAGCTCCATTGCTACCTCTCTTACAGAACTCACATCCTCCAAGCACCCCTTTTTCTGGACAACCATGCTAAGAATGCATTCACATCCCTCAAGACCAAGTTTTCCACTTCACCTGTCCTTATCATCCCAGACCCTACAGCTCAGTTTGTGCCTGAGGTGGATGCCTCTGACATGGGAGTAAGGGCAGTCATGTCCCAGAGATCATCTATGGATGACAAGATGCACCCATGTGCATTGTTCTTCAGACAGTTTTCACCTGACTCTCAGCAAGACAGCACAGAGCCTATCCTTCCCACCCACTGCCTTATGGCCAGCACCCAGTTTGACATCAAGAAGGTCATCCAGGAGGCTCTGGCCAGCAATCCAGGTCCAGGTAACCACCTAATGTTCTGTTGTGCCCCTTTTTGTACATTCCCAGGTGCTTCAGTGGGGGCACAGTTCTCTTCTCGCTTGTCACCCCGGGGTCGCCTGAACCCTCTTCGTTATCAGGCAATGCTTCTCATGGCCAATGATGTGGCACGACATCAAGACTTTTGTAGCAGCCTGCGGCATGTGTTCTAGAAACAAGACTGATAACCAGCCTATGGCTGGACTATTAAGACCGCTACCTCTACCTCATCATCCCTGGTCCCAGATTGCTGTGAATTTTATCACCAGCCTCCTCCATTCCAAAGGTAACACCTGTATCCTGACTATTGTTGATTGTTTCTCTAAAGTGGCTTATTTTGTCCCTCTCCCCAAGATGCCATCTGTTAAAGAGAATGCTGAACTCCTTATTAACCATGTTTTCAGGATTCATGGTCTGCCACTGGACATTGTGTCTGACAGAGGTCTTCACTTTTCTGCTCACTTTTGGAAGGAGTTCTGTAAGCTCATTGGAGCCACCCCTAGCCTTTCCTCAGGTTACCACCCTCAGACTAATGGTCAGAATGAGTGATCTAATTAGAGCTTAGAGGTCACCCTACAATGCCTCAGTTCAGGCGATGCATCTTCCTGGAGCCAGGCCCTGCCTTGGATTGAATATGCACACAATAGCCTCCCATCATCCTTCACTGGATTGACCCTGGTCCAGTGCTGCCTCAGCTACCAGCCACCTCTCTTTCCCGTGCAAGAGGAGGAAGCATCTGTCCATTCTGCCCAGGCCTTCATCCGACACTGTTGCAGGGTGTGGGCATGTGCCAGGCATTGTCTGCTACACTCCAGCCAATTATATAAGAGGAAGGCAGACCGATGCTGCACACCAGCCCCAGTCTACCATCCTGGGCAAAGGGTTATATTATCCACCACCAACCTTCCCCTTCAAACTTCCTCCCATAAGCTGGCACCCAGGTTGGTTGGTCCTTTTCCCATTTCCAAAGTTATTAACCCAACTACTGTCATGCTGATGTTACCCAAGTCCAGGCATCATGTTCAGCCTTCCTTCCATGTCTCTCAAGTAAGACCCCTGATCTCCAGCTCCTTCTCCCCTCCCTCCAAGACCCCCACCCCGGGTTCATTGATGGAGGTGAGGCCTACACTGTCAAGAAGTTGCTAAAGGCCCATTGGCAAGGTCAGGGGTTGCAGTACTTGGTTGATTGGAAGGGGTATGGCCCAGAGGAGAGGTGTTGCATCCCAGCATGCTTCATCTTGGACCCCTCACTCATCAGGGACTTCCACTGCAAGAACCGAGAGGCCCTGTCTGGGATGCCCGGAGGTGTCCATGGGGGGCGATGCAGCCAGCACACTTGTCTCTCATCAACTCATCCATGGCTCTATATTATACCGCTTGGGGATTCACTTGGCACAGGATTATCTTCACCTCAGGATATGTATTTCACCTCTTTATCCTCTATTTTGTATTCTGTTATTTTGCTACTTTACTGTGCACTGTAGAATTACTTCACTTTTTTCTGTGGATTACTTTTGTCTCTTGTTTTGGGATTGTGAGCACATTTCTCCTGATGTGGAAGCACTCTGAACTTTTCAACTTTTGTTTTTAGAATAGAATAGAATACCTTTATTGTCACTATACACATATACGATGAGATTAAAAGCATCTCCAATAACAGTGCAAAGAGCGTGTAGAGAGAGAGGGGAGAAAAAAAAAACAAGGGAGAGGGTGTAAGGGGGGGTAAGGTGCACAGTCCTGAGGTGTATGTGTTGTGTTACACATTACGGAGTGAGGTATTGCTCATTGCACATTACAAAGTATTGCACAGAGAGAGTCACATTATAAAGTATTGCACATTATAAATTATTGCACGAGAGAGTCACATTATAAAATAAAATATTACACATTATGACGTATTGCAAGGTAAGGTAAGGTGCACAGACTTGAGGTGCACTGACTTGATAATGTAGAAGTCATAAAATAGAAATTTATAACAAAGTTTGTATGAAAAAAAGGCACCTCAGACTTTTGCACAGTCCTGTATATCACTAGATGAAGTCTGAGCTTTTTATAAATGTAACCAAAAGAAAATATGGCCATAAGCGCCGATCTGTGGTGTCCAAGCACTCTTGGCAAATAGCTCTTGCCAAGTTACACAGAAAAATAAAACGACCTTTGATGCACTT
This sequence comes from Cathorops melanopus, assembly GCA_027576115.1. Classification (NCBI taxonomy): domain Eukaryota; kingdom Metazoa; phylum Chordata; class Actinopteri; order Siluriformes; family Ariidae; genus Cathorops; species Cathorops melanopus. Next base: position 23,770,959 of record JAODLJ010000002.1, read on the forward strand.
ATCTAGTTTTGTATCTGTCCAACGAAACCTGATTGGCTGAAGACTGCCAATGTTTTTGAAGTAATTCAGTGATGATTACAAATAGCAGATTGAGGCAGCACACCAAATTTCAACTAAATTAGCTATGTAAACTTAACTCCACCCCCTACTGATGACCACAGGACATCGTGTGCAGACAGGATGAGCTCTGAAGTGTAGAGTTCAGTCAAATGCTTCAAAACTCATTGGACGACAGTGACCCAAGTGAACATTTTTTTAAAAAGCAAAGTAGTAAAAAATGCTCTGGAGTGGCCAAGTTAATCACCTGACCTGAATCTAACTCTGATGCGTTTCACATGCTGCAGACAAAAACGGCAAGGACAAGCAGGAACGGAAGACCGCTGCAGTAAAGATCATCACCAGGGAAGAAACTAAGTGTTCGCCAATCCCTGTTGACATGCCGATATTACTGGCTGATATGAGCCAATTGCAGATAAATTGGTATTAGCGTTTATAATGGGCGATAAACGACAATTAAAAACAAAAAAAAAAAGAAAGAAAGAGAGACAGAAGATGGATCTTTCAACCATGTTATGAGTGTTGAGTCGTAGCGTAGTTTGCCCACCAGAAGGCACGACTTTACTGACGACAACACACGGTTGGAACACATAATGGATCCGATTTTATATAAATATCTAAAAAATTAATACATTTTGGTGTATTTTTAAGCTGCATTATGTCACGTTATCTTGTTAGGACTCAAATAACGCCACAAATGTTAGGGAAAATCTGTATGTTACATGTTTCTGAATAATAATAATAATAATAATAATATTTTAAATCCACAAATACACTATATTGCCAAAAGTATTTGCTCACCCATTCAAATTATCGGAATCAGGTGTTCCAATCACTTCCATGGCCA
>JAODLJ010000002.1:23913183-23925572 GCA_027576115.1 Cathorops melanopus
TTATTTAGAATTTGTTCTTTGCCCCAACTTTTTTGGAATTGGGGTTGTATTATTATTAGTATTATTATTATTATGATTAGTGCTGTGTTAGGATGCGAGCACTTACAAATGCAAGCACAAGGGAGAGTGGGAGAAGCAAATAGCTGACTGAGCCAAATCAGGAAGCAGGAATCATAGTCTAGGTAATGGGCTGGGGTCGGTCGATCAGTGAGCAGGATAACATGGGTGAAATGGAGAAACGCGGTCGGAAAAAATGTAAACAAAGGTCAGAACACTGGAAGTTAGGTGGAAAGTAAATGGCTTGGTAAAGTTAGATGAATAGATGCTAAACGATACTTCGTGACATGAGTATGTGAGAGCTGAGCTTAAATAGGGGAGGTGATTATAGGGGAATAAGAGACAGGTGCAATTAGTACTCAGGTGACAGAGGGCGCTGTGACTCTTGGGTGTTGTAGTCCAGAGCAGCCATGTCTGGATGTTGTTTCGAGCTTGTGCTCTCAATGCCATTACTGACAGAACCCCGCTGAGGAGCTCCCTCTGGGAGCAACTATTTTTCTAGGTCACCCCCTCCCTCTAGTTACAGGCTTGTTAGGATGTTGGCAGTGGAACTCTTGTATCAGGAGGGGGTCCAGGATGTCATTGGACTTCACCCAATTCCGCTCTTCTGGCCTGTAGCCTTCCCAGTCTACCAGGTACTCTTGCTGACCCTGTCTATGCCGGGAGTCCAGGATCTTGTTTATCTGGTAGACGGGTTCACCTTCGATGCCTAGGGAGGGGGGCTCTTAGGTGGGTGTGTTCATGGATAAGGGACCTTGGATAGCTGGTTTCAGGGAGGACACGAGGAAGTTGGGTGCTATTCTGCTGTGAGGTGGGAGTTCCAGTTTGTATGATACCTCATTAATTTGGCATAGGATCTTCTATGGACCAATGTAATGGGCTTGCAGTTTCTTGCATGTGTTGGGTTCCCTTCGATCCCTCATGGAGATGCACACCCGATTTCCTGGAGAGTATTCTGGGTTTTTGCTTCTGCGTTTGTCTGCATACTGTTTGTACTTTTGAGTTGGCAAATTCTAATCTCTGGTGTACCTCCTCCCATACCTGCTGGCTCTGCTTGAACCAGGAATCAACTGCTTGTACCTGGGTGGATGTGTTGTCCCATGGGAATGGGGGGTTGGTAGCTGAGTATGCACTGGAATGGAGTCAGTTGTGTGGCAGAGTGCTTGAGTGAGTTTTGTACATACTTGGCCTATGGGAGAAATTGTGCCCAATCCCCCTGGTTCTGCATTCAGAAGATGCGCAGGAAGCATCCCACCTGGTCATTGGACTGAGGGTAGTAACCAGTTGTGAGGCTTACAGAAATACCTAATTTTTCCATGAAGCAGGACCACAGTCTGGAAATAAATTGGGGACCCCGGTCACTTACAATGTTCTCGGGAATACCAAAATAACGGAAAACATGATGAAAGAGGAGTTCAGCGGTTTGGAAAGCAGTGGGTAGTCTGGATAATGGGGTGAGTCTGAGTGCCTTAGAGAATCTGTCTGTGATGACCATGATCACTGTGTTACCTTGGAATGGTGGCAAGTCTGTGATGAAATCGATGGCAATGTGTGACCAGGGTCTCTGAGGTACAGGGAGAGGACATAATTCCTGGAAGGTGGAGCTCATGGTACTTTGGCTTGGGTACAGGCTGAGCATGAGGAGACAAAGTCGTTAATTTCAAAATTCATATTTTCCCACCGGTATTTGTTTTTTAACAATTGGTATGTTTGGTGACCGCTGGGATGGCCCATGGTGGGAGATGCAGGTGCCCGGGTGATGAGCCTACCTCTGAGGTTGGGTGAGACATACAGAAGTCCAGAGGGACAGTTCTCGGGAGGGGTCGGAGGTTGTGACTGTTTGATTGTCTAGGTCCCAAGTGATGACTTGAGCAAAGCAGTCAGGTGCTCAGATGGGGTTTGGTTCAGAGCTATGGGATGAGGAGTTGTAAATTCAGGAAAGCACATCTGCCTTGGTGTTAGGATATTTTGAACTGAAAGCATGTGAAAAACAGGGCCCACCTGGCTTACTGTGGATTGAGACATTTGGCATTCTTTAGGTACTCAATGTTTTTGTGATCCGTCATGATCATAAATGGATGTAAAGCACCTTCCAGCCAATGTCTCCACTCCTCTAGGGCCAACTTGATGGTTAAGAGTTCTCGGTTGCCAATGTCCTAGTTCCTCTCAGTAGGTGTAAGCTTCTTAGAGAAGAAGGCCACTGGGTACAGCTTGGGTTTCTCCCCAAAATGTTGAAAGCACTCCTCCTACTCCCATTTCTGATGTGTCTACCTCCACCACAAAAGGCTTGGCAGGGTCAGGATGCTATAGTATGGGAGCAGTGGTGAAGGCGGCTTTGAGTTGCTTGAAGGCTTCCTCAGCTGCTGGGTTCCACTGGAGACGCCATGGCCCATTCTTTAAGAGTGAGGTCAGAGGAGCGGTGATGGTGCTAAAACCCCTAATAAAGCACTAGTAGAAATGTGCAAAGCCTAAGAAGCATTGCAGCTCTTTCACTGATGTGGGGTTGGGCCATGATGTGACTGCAGAGACCTTAGACTGGTCCATGCTGACTCCTTCAGCACTGATGATGTAACCAAGGAAGGAGATCTGGCGGACGTGAAATTCAGATTTCTCTGCTTTTACAGAGAGATGATTCTCAAGTAGGCGGGAGAGTACGGATCTGACATGCTTATGATGACTCTCTTCATTGGGGGAGTAAATTAATGTCATCTATGTATGTTATGACATATTTCCCCAGCATACCCCTGAAGACATCGTTAATTAGACACTGGAAGATGCTTGGCACCGAAGAAAGGCCATAAGGTATCACCAGGTACTCAAAATGGCCGGTGGTAGTACTAAAAGCCATCTTCCACTTGTCCCCTTCTCGGATTCTGACCAGGTTATATGCACTGTATAAGTCCAACTTTGAAAAGATCTTGGCAGAACATAGTTGTTCCAAGGCAGAAGGTACTAGTGGGAGCAGGTACTTCACAGTGATTTGGTTGAGACCACTATAATCTACATGGCCAAAAACCTCCTACTTTCTTCTAAATGAAAATGAAGCTAGCAGATGCTGGTGACGTGAATGGTCTGATATACCCTTGGTTCAAGGCCTCTTGTACATGTTCCTCCATAGCTGCCTGTTCAGTTAGGGATAGCAGGTAGACATGGCTACATGGAGGAGTAGTGCCAGGAAGGAGGTCAACGGCACAATCCTATGGATGATGAGGGGGCAGGCCACATGCCTTACCTCTGCTAAACACCTCCTTCAAATCCAGATAGCATGTAGGAACATTGTCAAGAGAATTGGACTATGGGCTCTCCATGGAGGTTGATGAGATGGTTAATTGAGGGCAATGTAGACTGGTGACCATTGAAGAATATCCTTATTCTGCCAAGAGATGAGTAGGTCATGGAGTTGAAGCCAAGGATAACTGAGGATGATGTTATGATTGGCAGTTTGAATGATGAATAACGAAATGTGTTCTGAATGGAGAGCTCCCACCTGAAGCTGTAGAGGAGCTGTACAGATGGTGACTACTCCGTCCCCTGTGGGGCCTCCATTGATGGTTTTGAGACTGAGTGATTTTTGCAAGGTGTTTGTGGACAAGTAGAATCTCTGGACGATCGAAAGATTGATGAAGTTCCCCTCTGCTCCTGAGTCAATAAATGCAGAGAAAGTATGAGTCTGGTAGCTTCAAGATTATTGGTAACTTAAAGGACTGCGCTTTATGATTAAACAGGTGACTCACTGGGCTGGGTGATGTGTTAACTGGACGAGCAGTAGCACCCCGAGGTGGATGAACAGGACATTAGGCAATAAGATGGCTGGACTCATAACAGTAGAAACTCAAACCCGCTTACCGCCTTCTCTCTCTTTCTCTCTGACTGCCTAAGGTGGGCCTGAGACACCTCCATGGGCGTGAATGCATTGGTGGCAGGAGACAGAATGGCAGCGGGTTGCAAAGAGGGCCTGTTGCTGATGAGGTGGTCGAGGTGGTCTAGACGAATAGCCAGATCAATGAGTGAGTCGAGGGATAGATGCTCATTGCAACAGACCAATTCACTCAGTATCTCTGGACGTAGCCCTTGGCAAAAAGTGGCTTTTAGAGCAGGTTCATTCCAGCCACTGCCAACAGCTAAGGTTCAAAAGTCCAGGGCATATTCAACGACTTGTTTATTTCCCTGTTTGATTGATAGAAGACTCTCTCTGACCTCCATCATCTCGGGTTCATGATCAAAGACTCTTCTAAACATTTCCAAGAAACGATCGTAGGAAGTGGTGTGTTTACCATCACGCTCCCATACCACGCTAGCCCACTGTAGAGCCTTGCCTGTAAGTAGCATGAGAAATTTAAGAGTCTCTGCTCATCAGAGACTCCAGTGAGTGAAGAGAAATATGGGGAGCATTTGGAGAAGAAATCCCTTACATAAGCTTCACCCAAGAACTTCTCTGGTAGTGGGATGAGCTGGCCAGCGCTGGCAGAGGGTGTGGAGTGTGTTAGGAGGGCCTGCAACATCCTAGAGTTGAGGTCACTGAACGTCTGCTGGTGTTCTCCTAATAAATGCCCCTGAGCGTTTCATGTGGTCTGCTTCACCTCCTCTGCTGCATCCATCGGTGGCGAAGTATCCTGTCAGGATGCAGGTACTTACAAATGCAGGCACAGGGAAGAGCGGGAGAAGCAAACAGCTGACTGAGCCAAATCAGGAAGCAGGAATCATAGTCTAGTTAACAGGCTGGGGTCGGTTGATCAACGAGCAGGATAACGTGGGTGAGGCAATGAAACATGGTTGGGAAAAATGTAAACAAAGATCAAAACACTGGAAGTTAGGCAGAAAGTAAACAGCTCAGTAAAGTTAGGTGAATAGATGCTGAGCTTAAATAGGGGAGATGATTACAGGGGAACGAGAGGTGCAATTAGTACTCAGGTGACAGAGGGCGCTATGACTCTTGGGTGTTGTAGTCCGGAGCAGCCATGTTTGCATACTGTTTCGAGCTTGTGCTCTCAACGCCGTTATTGACACACTGTAGGCCATAATTATCAAAATAAAAATAGAAAAATCCTTGAAACATTTTAGTTTACATGTAATAAATCTAGAATATATCAAATTTTCACTTTCTTAAATAACTGATTTAAAATATTGAACTTTTTCATGATATTCTAATTGTTTGAGATGCACTAGTAAATATACTTCCTTGGAAGAGGTGCCACCCAAATGTGAGTCTATGCAAGTCTTTAACCCTTTTGCAAACAGGTGATCTGAGACTGGTCTCTAATTTATTGGCATCACAATTCCCACAGAGCACAGTCATCTGCGCCCCTAACCAATTGTTTTTGTTTTTTTGTTGTTTTTTGAGCATGAATGTAATTAGACAATTCTCAACTCTGTATTTCAAGTTCACGCCCACCCACAGCAATTACAGATCATGTCTGTTCTTTTACTTTCAGGATCGCACACTTTTATTTTTGTGGAACCATGGAAATAAAAAATATTGCTTTTTTTTTAATCTAATGTGATTGCACAATTCTCAACACTCTTTTTCAGGTTCAACTCAAGTTCATTGGTGGATGTGCATCTCTGAATCTTGTTTATAGAGAAAAAGTGAGTTGTCTAGCTGGACTGAGATGTAACTAATGGCCTTTTGATTTCTCAGTTTCTTGTTACAAACTGTCCTTTTTATTGCTTTCTGTTTGCTAGTTCAATCAGTGTCACCAGTCTGCACTACAACTTGAACGAGGCTACAAGCAAGGCTCAATGCTAAACATTGAACTAAACATTGCTGAACAGCTACCGGTATATCAAGTCTACAAGATTGGCATTATAAAGCTTATTTATGTTTTTTATTTATTTACTGCATGTTTTATTATATTTCAAGAAATCACATTTTGTCTATGACTCATAACTAAATGTCACTGTCTAGTGGAGCTAAGATCAGAAAAGGCAGGCAGGAAATTATCAAACCAGAATATCAGTTGAAACAAATGTTACTTAATAGTTCACACTAAACTGAGCTATTGTGTGTGCTTAAATGCAGTCAGGTTGATTGTGTATTGATTGAATCCAGCTGTGCGCAATTAGTTTGAGATTAGTGTGATTAACAAGAGAGAACTTTTGCCTATGTCAGCCTTGACTCTGAATTTCAGCAGTGATGTGACCGCATTTTAAGGTGGACCTGATTTTTTTAATAAGAAACTTGTGTGAACAAATTTCAGTCCAATTTGATTAATATATCACTAATAGGGGAAAGGGGACATTAGACCACACACTTTTTTTTTTTTTTTTTAAATTATATGGTCTAAAGAATGTAACTTTAACAGTATAATAGAGCAAACAAACACATACTTACAAATTAACTGGTATCAAATCCAATGATAAAAGTGCAACAGTTTTCCAACAAGTCAGCTTCTTTTACAGTAGAGCCTATTTCCCACAGGTGTGGGGCAATAAGGCCCCAGCAGAAGAGTACAGCTTTCAATTTCATTTTACTGGGTACAGTTATCAGACATTCCATTTGGCTCCTGAGTAATTTGCAATAATGTCTGACATACTGGTGATAAAATTCTAATGTCCCCCTTTCCTGTGTACCATTTAAGAGTTTAAATACAACATTTGGCATTTGAATCTGAACTGCTTCCCCTGAAAAATGATTATCACCAACTGCCACTGATGGGGACTCCAAAGCACTTCTAAAAGTTGCTGTGTATAAAGGTGTCTTCTAAATGATGTAAACATAATAAAAATATGTAATTTATACTGGACAGTATATTCCATATATAAAAGTGCAGTAATCCAGTGCAAATTATGATTGGAAATCGAATATGATTTTTTTTTTCTGAATTAACGGGTATTTGGTATTTATTTTATAAATACCACATTTTTTTGTGTAAATGCTCATACAAATGATTTTATGTATAAATCCATTTGTATCCAGCTTGATAAATGAAGCCCACTGCCCAACCAACACTGACAAGAAACTGGAGAAGTGTTTATTCTAGATCTTTTAAATGTAAATATAACTCGAGAAAGGGGAAGGGGTTGTTCAAGGGAGGCTCTAATTGTTCTGCTAGTGCCTTCTGTTACTGATTAATGTAGGAAAGCATTTTCATTTGGGTACATAAGTTTGTTTGTCTGATTTAAATATTTATGGTAATGGGCCTTCTGCTTGATCTTTAATGCTTTACACACTGTTGTAAACAGTTTCTAAGAATATCCATCACCCCAAGCCATTCTCTCTCTCTCTCTCTCTCTTTATGGAGTTTATGGCATAAATATGACAGTGCATGCATCACATGCGCGCACACACAGAAATTTGCTGTCATACAAATACCAAAAGACTGAAAAAGAACACCGTCAATGTTTGCACGCATTGTTTAATTTTTCCATTATAGCACAGCAGCCTGGATTTCAAGTTCCATGCTTAATTTATATTAAGGTGACCAGATTTCTGAGAAGAAAACCAGGGACATTTTCAGTTCGGCGGTGAAAATATCATTAAAATATCTAATGTTTTCATCTTTGTCATAAAAAGCGGGGACATTTGTGTTTTTCATGTATTTTGATCATGCATTGCATAAAAAGTGGGATTTTCCTCACTGAGTGCCCTGCAGGCCTATTCTGCAACTGCTTGAGGTTAACATTAATAGATGTTTTATTAACATCTATTATAACATTTATTATAACATTGTAGATGTTTTAGACCCATGAAAGTAAATATATTAAATTAATTGCCATATATGCCACTAGTAATGGACAATGTATTTAAAAATATACAAAACACGCAACAATTTAAATAGTTTACTTCAATCCAAGTAATTTCAAGGTATAGTAACTTATTATTATTATTATTGAGGATAAAAATGATTCCCGATCTCCCATAGCCTAAATTGTAACCATAGCTGAATTGCTGACCTAGTCTAAATGAGTAGCCGTAATCAAAATGTGTAGTCCACTATACATCACAACAAATTATACAAATTACTGACACTTTGGTAACATTGCCATAAGCCTACAGCTTTACATCGCCAGCTACTCTGTGCAGTAACGCACCAATTTGTGTGTAAATTAGCTTATGCCATTGAACTGTTACAATTCACCTCAGCTGGATTTCTGTTACAGCAACGCTACATCTAGCAACAAATTCAGGTGACTGACTGGCGCTGCGCTGAGCTTTCTCCTGCTAGTGTTGGCTGCAGTAGGCTATGGTTTTTTTAGGTCAACTGCTACACCTCACTACAGTGTGACAAGCAATGTTATGTCATATACAACATTGCAAATTGTAGCTTACACATTTAAAGGCTAAATAATAGATGACAATGTCACTTAGGCCTACAAGAAAAGACTATGGTTCACCTGTCCAGGAGCAGATGAAGCGATTTGTCAAAGCTGAATCAATGATTTTAGTTTAGGCAAACATTCTATCACTCCGCTAAAAAGTTGTTCCTCAGCTCCACCAATCAAAATACTGAAAAGGCTATCACCAGAGGTGTTCCAGGGGAAGATCCAAATGCCCTTGGAAGCTCTGCAGTTTGTAAATGCCCGGAGATGCATTTTGAGCTGTCAGACATGTTGTAAATTAAATCTTTTAAAGAAAATTACCATATCAAAAATATGTTTTGAAAGTAGGAACTTTCAAAACCATTTTATTAGTCACTGAAAATGATATTGTCAGAGTTGCAGGTATACGCGTAGAACATAATTACAACTGATATATGGTAATATTTCCAAAAGTTGCATTGTCATATAATGCATTACCACATGACACACTACAGTGTAATACACTGACCACTAAACACCTAATATCAATAAATTATTACTATTCTAGCAACTGCAATCTGAGCTCTTGCTCAGGACATTCAATGTACATATAAGACAGTGAATATTCCCAGGTAAACTGAGAGAATGTAAGTGGCCACTTAAGACCGAGCTTAATACCGAGATGATTATAAATAAAGACTGCAAGAGTTGCATGTCTGTAATACAAAGTCAATAACTTCAATCTGAGCTCCTGAGTCTCACAGACTGAAATAAGTATACAGTGATTGTGTGAGTTGCATATGAACAAGTCCTATAATAAGTCTTAGTTCCCAAGACTCAGGAGATTTCAAGCAGACTTTCTTCAGAGCTGTTGCAAAAATCAACATCTCTCACAGACCAATCCAGCCGCTGTTGTAAAAATCAAAGTGAGGCTCACCCCCAAAACGGCACGCGTCCCATGTACATACGCAGGGTATAGTAAGTACAGGGATACCCTATTAATGAATATGAGCAGTAGTCGGACAGCCGACACATGTGGACGCAGTAAGCCTGCTGCAGCATATTATCATTTTGGCTTGTGAACATGCATGTTAACGATATCATAAACATAAAAGGATGGCGCACACCCTTTTCATGTAGTCTACACTGCAGTCTGGGAATACAGTATGTTATTACAGTGTGGGAAATAAGGAATTTTAAGCAGACTGTCACAGGAGAGACAAGTCTGAAATGTTATCTGTCCATCCAAATTTCAGCCTGCCTGAATGATGGACCAAAGGCCCGGAACAATATGGCCAGGGGTCTGGGGCCCGTCTTAGGGCCCTGGAAGCTGAAGGGCTTTAAATGCCTGGAGATGGCTTCTCAGCTATTTCCAGGCCTATTTTTGTGATCTTCAAAGGTGAAATTACACTAGACATTAGTTGCTAATAACACTACAAATTGAATATAATTTACAAGAAAATGTCAGAAGAGTCAAGAAAAACATGCTTAAAGTTATACCCAAGCAAACAGTAGCACATATAGGCAGAGAATGATACCAGGTCTAAAATAATGCAGGTCTAAGAAAACCCTCTTAACCATTCTTCACCAGATCTGAATCCAATACAAGACAGGAGATTCACAACATGAATGTGCACCCGAAATATCTGTAGGAATTGTTGATGCAATCATGTTAACATGTACCAGAATCTCAAATTAATGTTTCCAACATCTTATGGAATCCATGCCATGAAGAACTGATGTTGTTTTGAGAGCAAAGTGAAGACCCTACCGAGAATTAATATAGTGTTCCTAATAAAGTGTTTGGTGAGTTTAGCAGAGATAACTTGATCATGGGTAATCTGGGCATCTGCCAGAAACACCCTGACTGAAGTTCCACATGACCTCTGTGCTCTTTTGCAAGGCCACAAGATGCAACGGCCTATCACTGGTCATGTTATGCATGTGAAAGTTAAAATATTCAATAAACTGATGCATTAGAACTATAACTTTCTTGAAACGTTCTTCTAATACTAATCAAACTTAAAGGCCGCTTAGTGGTGTAATTTAAATCCTACAAAGCTTCTAGAGTCTTCCCGGAAGACTGCCTGGGTCCTGGTCATGACACCAGCACATAAAGTTGTTGTAAGCCATTTGCTTATATTGCCAATGGAGAAATAACTGTTTCTGTTAAATCAGTGATTAATATTCTCATATGGCTGCAAGTTTTTACCACATATATTTATGCCTCTGTGGCTTATCCTTGAGGTCCTGTTCCATAGTATTGCAGCATTGACATTTTCCAGTTGTAATACCCAGATGTTGAGTCCCACTCAGGAGCGCCTTTGAAGATGTATTGCCACAAACCTGACTAACCTCTTTATAGCTTAAACTCTCAACAGCTGTTGGCAGAGTAACACCTGGAACAGTGATGAGTTGAGCTTTGAACCAACACTGTGCAAAGTATGTACAAATAGTGGTAATGCTTTAGATGTAACCCAGCTATTTAGATGTGTGAGACACTTCCCTATGAAGACTCTGCAGCTTTCTGTCACCATCGGATACAACATCCTTGGTGATTTTGCCTAAAAAAATTAATATTTGAAATGGGCCTGTAATTGTTAAGAATGAAGGTGTCAAGCTTACTTTGAAAAAAGTCTGACAAGAGCTATTTTGAGATTTTTTTTGGATAAGTACCTTTCTTTTATTGAGTAACAATATTCAGAATGTCATTTATGAATAAGCCAAATGCTTGTTTGAAAAAAAAAATTAGTGGGTAAGGGGTCAAGAGGGAAGCTAGTAGATTTAAGTAGTAAGATGACTTTTAAAAGTGTTTCATGTGTAATTCCTGAAAATGAGGACATAAACTGGGTTTCCACTACAGTTTTGTGCTAAATAGAAATGTTTTTTTAAAACGTCAACAAAACACAATTGTGAATGATCTGTGATTCAATTTAGTAATGCTATGTGATTAAAGCTGGGTTTTTTCCTGTCGCAATAGTTTCATTTTTGCTCTTACAGAGCATTTTTTCCCCAGTAAGACATGTAAACATACAAAAAAAAAAGAGAAAAGAAAAGAGGAAAAAAGACAAATAGGATGTCAAAAAATGGTTTTGGTGACTCCTAATTAGATAAGGCTAGTTTGGCAGAAGAGTAAGTGTGCTGTTATAGAAGCACTCTATAAAGGGTGCCAGATTGTGCATAACTGATCCTCATAACCTCTCAGTGAGAATTTATTTTTTTTTCTAAATGCAAATGCTGCATAGCATCTTTCATAGGAGCAGAGTGAGTTTGGGCCAGTGCCTGCTTCCAGTTTAATCATATCAGCCTACATGCTAGAAGGGTTATAAATAATATAATGCTATATTGAGAACTGATTAACACGAACTGGTTAACTCTTGGCCTCAGAAAGGGCCATCAATGGATTAGAATCAATAGTTTTACCTGTGGTGTCTGAAATTGATTCAGAAATGTTTTGCCAATAAGGTACAATTCTTGGACAGTGCCAGAACATATGGGCATACAACAGTCCACAGCGATCATATGCAGGATTCACACCCAGAAACATTTTACAGAGTTTTTTCTTTGGCATATGTAAGCAGTGTAAAACTTTGAACTGTAAGAGCCCATGTCTAGTACAGATTGAAGATGAATGTACTAGCATTTGGGCTTCCTTCCACAGATCCTCTGTAATAGCTACACCTAGATCATCTGCCCAGGCTCCCTGAAGCCTCACTCACAACCCACCGTCAGTGCTTTGGACACGCATGGATCGCAGGGTTTGGTAGCTCGCAACTGTGCCGCAGGGTCATGGTGAACCCGGGGGAAAGTTTGGGGGAGGAGTACGGGCAAAGTACTTGTCAAGTACAGGTTGCACCCCTGAGTTCCTTGAGGCGTGGGAAAAATTGCGCCGTTAGCCCATGGAAAGCATATGTCTGATGCACATGATCAGTGTGTGTTCAGTGAGTGTGGAGTGTGTGAGACTTGCATTTTACCAGTTTCCTGCGCTACGAGTTTGGGCCACACTTGTGAAGCGTATGTGATGCATGTGATTAGCACATTACAATCACTCATAACTTGCGTGTGATACAAGCCAGGAGTGGGTATAAAACCAG
>JAODLJ010000002.1:23953987-23967459 GCA_027576115.1 Cathorops melanopus
ACAGTCATATTCTCTGTGAGGGGGAAGTTTGGTAGCACTTTTCTTACTAAATACTTCTAACAAGTCACTGTATTCGGGGGGCACGGAAACTACGACATTGGCATGGGGGCTTTCTATAGTTGTTGATGATACCGAAACTGTGGGAAGCTCTAGACAATGGTCATAGCAGTAACTGGATCACGAGAATATTTCTTTATCGGACCAGGATATGACGGGGTTATATTTTCTAAGCCAGGGCAAACCTAAAATAATAGCATACTCACAAGAATTCAATGCAAAAAAACAAATCTCTTCAGAATGTAAAGCACTGACAGTCATATTAATGGGTTTCATGACCCGGTTAACAAGTCCTTCTCCCACAGGATCCCCATTGACAGCAGTCAATCTCAGCAGCTCTTCCAGTGGCTCCACAAGAATCTGGAGTTGCTCCACCAGCTCAGCGTGGATAAAGTCCCCTTCAGCTCCGGAATCATTTAATGCTGAAAACACAAAGACAGACTGAGGGCAGTTAACTGTCACAGGTAGGAGGAAGGACTTGGAGACCAACCCCTTAGTGGGTGCACTGCTCCACACGCTTTCCCGGGGTCGGTGCCGAAGCACTGCGTCGGTGGATTTGACAGTCACGTAGAATGTGACCCGCAGTTCTGCAATAGAGACACAGCCCATCATGGAGGCATCGTTGCTTCTCCTCCGCAGACAAATGGAATGAGTCACACTGCATGGGTTCTAGAGATTCTGGATCCTCATGAGTCTGGGTTGTAGGTGGATATGGGCGGTGAGGAGTCAGTGCAGCAGCTGGAACCATAGGGATTTACGAAGATCTCTCCCGTGCTTCAGTTGGTCTAGGCAAATGGATCATGAAATCAGCTTCTCTAGCATCCTTACACGCCATTTCCGCTAGTATGTCGGAGTTCAATCCATTGTGAAAGGTCACTAGTAAAGCCAGCTTATTCCAACCACTCCCAGCCACAAGAGTGCAAAATTCCAAAGTGTAGTCAGAAACTGAGTGATTACCCTGATGTAAATGGGTGAGTAATTCCACTTGAGAGCGGCCCTCATTGGCATGATCGAAAACTGCTTTAAATTCTTTAACGAAATTGTCGTAAGTGTTGGACTGGACTATGGGCCAAACTGCGGTAGCCCAATCTAAGGCCTTGCCCGTAAGGCAAGAAATCATAAAAGAAATACGAGTCTTGTCAGAGCTCGGAGGGGAATTTGCAAAAAATATCGAACATTGTAACAAAAACCCTTTCCACTGATTAGGTGAGCCATCAAATTTATCTGGTTTACTGACAACAAACAAACTGGTATCAGCTGTGGAGGGAGCAGCTTGGTTAGTAACCATAGGCACGCCAGAGAAGCTGAGTCGTTGCAGTTGGGTGGTGATCTCTTTGATGCTTTAAACAATCTGCACCAACTGTTTTTGCTGCTCAACTTGCTGCTGTGTAAGATTCTGGATGGACTGAATCACGGAGTTGAAAAGCTGGTGATGTTGTCTAAGCATCTGTCCTTGGCTGCTAAGTGCTACCTGTAGCTCCATGTAATCCACCGTCTGCATGAGGGCACAGTATTCTGTAACGTGGCTGTAACAAACCAGACACTTGTGGATTATGAATAAACTCAAGGTTTTAATGAGCACAATGGAAAAAGACAACAGCCAGGCCAGGTCAATACCGAGAGATCGAAAACAGTAATGAGGGCTAGACAAATCATGGTTGGAAAACAGGCAAGGATCAAGAAACTGGGAAGCAAGAGAAACGAGCAAACAAACACAAGGGCTAGGCAAAATGGGAGAAAACCGGAAGTCAAAAAGGGTTATACACAGGAATACAAATCAGAATAGTAACGTTCAGTAGGCTCATGAAAAGTGGAGGCAATACTGTGCGAGGAACAAAACAAACAAAGGTTTGTATTTTTTTAAATACAAACAGAAACAAAAAGGTACAGGTGATGGTAATTAGAACTCGGGGAAGCCACTCCTAGGAAGTGGCTCCGGGTTGGCTGATGGAGTGCATGTGGTAGTGACTGGTGTGTGAGGGGGATTGTGGGAAGTGGAGTCCTGAGTGTTAGGTAAGCCCAGGAGCGTGACAGGTAACAACTCTACCACATCCAAAACAAAACTACATATGCTACTCACGAACCCTCGGCTCACACTCCAGGAGAACTGGTGCAACTGAACTTATTTTCCTTTACTTGTAGTTTTCTTTTTCTTTAATTGTTGGTACTGCACCCTCTTTCAATATGGGCTTATAGCCAATGTTTCTCAACAGATCAGAGGTTTCGTACAAGTCTTCAGTAAAATGTGCAGACCAGAGGAGAGACCACTTCATAGACGCCCAATGTGCCTGTGAACTTCTTGCAAAACGCGTCCAAATCTTTGCAGTTTGAACATTCTTGGGGCATGAATGCAACATAAATCCACCTTCTGCCATGTTGGTGCACCTGCCAGCAGCACATCTACGTGGCATGGTGATAAATTAGCTCAAAATGGAAGATCGAAGTTGCAATCAGCTCTGTGTTTCAGTAAAGCTAAAATGGCAATAAGACCAATAGCCTTCCTGTGATGACATCACAGATGTCAAGGTCATTGGCATTTATAAACAAAAATTGAGGTCATGGTTCTGCATATCTCCATTAAGAAAAAAGCAACAGTTCAAAAAACATCACTGTATGAATTAATTGCACAAAAAAAAAAAAAATTCTTGCAGAATGCCTCTAGTCCTGAGATATTCTTGTGCCACATGCACAGCATGCTTAAGATTTACCTATATATTGTCAATGTTGTTAAACTCAGTAGGCTGTGAGGGCCATTGGAAAAGCTTTCATCTATCTGTGTATTGTTTTATCTATTATCTGTATTGCATAATACAGACATTCCTTCTGATGACTGTTCAATGCAAATCACGTTTATGCTATATAGTTCATTGGCTGTCCATTGCTAGCAATGGTGACTGCTTCATTAGGATGTGCAGAAACACAGATGGGCTGCAAGGCCCACACCAAAGTGACAGAGTCGCCTGCAGCAGTGGCACAAATGGCCCAGCTGAGCCTCCATGGAAATATCTGACTTCGTGAGCTCTCGCATACTATTCTCTTCTCCGAATGAAGCATCTTGCATGGTAAGGTAAGACAAACAATGTTGTGCCCCCCTTGTGTTGTCTCTCTGGACCTCCAGACCTAATGCCAAGTGGTGCACAAAAGTGCCACAGACCTGACAGGTATGGAAGTTGCCCCACGATGACAACTGACTTGCCAAGTGATGCCATCCATTGGCCATTTGAGTGGCTTATATATATAAGTTTGATGCAGAAATTGATTTTACTGTTTTGCACTTCAAGAATTTTGTCCAGGGGTGCCCAAACTTTCAAATTGAGTTAATTTAAAGCATCATGTAAAGAATCAAACATGACAGGGTGGTGTGATAAAGCAATAGTTACTGGTACTATACCAAAGGTTATTTTCCTGTAACAGCATGTGTCAAATTGTTTTGTTCATCTTGTACCACAGTAACCTGATCACAATTACACTTTCTTACTTGTGTGTGTGTGTGTGTGTGTGTGTGTTATTGTCTCCAGGTGAGTGTAATCAGGTGAAGTGAACCTGACATTGAGTGTGAAGGCTGGGTTTTGTCGTCCATTGCAGACATATTTATTGAGAACTAGAATCTGATGCTAAGTTTAGTGTTGATGTGACAGTATGTGCATTTGACTTCGTTCAGCACTGCAGAGCACTGACTTAATGTGATGCATTCTGGACTTAAAGCAATGCATGCTGGTTAGAAATTTTGTCCAACTTTCTCTGTTGCTGTGGAACATCACCATATCACATGACATTAAAATCTCACAGGAGCAAGGCAGCTGCAGTTTTCTGAATCAGGCACTGCAGTTGCTACCCATCCACTGCATGAGCTAGACCATGACTTTGTGACATCAGCACATCAACCTATAACATAGCTCAGCCAGGAATTCACACAATTAACAGTTTTTCTTTTATTTTTCGGGCACCAGGCATCTGCCAAATTGAAGTCCAGTTGACACTATGCTAAAGCTTTTAATTAAATAAGGAAGAGGCAGTAGTTGTAGAAATGAAAAAGTATAATGATGTAATAGACTCAAAAATCAACTTAGTCACTATTAGACCCTGTAGGCCTAAGACGTTAACCTGATTGCAACACACTCAACACACACAAAAAACTAACAAGCCAACATCAAAAGCCAACTGGACAGTGAGTATTGTTAAAAGCGCTACACAAATAAACTAATTCTAAAACATAACAAAGACACAAAAAAGAAAATATTAAGAGCTCTCAGCCCTCATAAACATCAATGTATTTTGTTAACTTTTTACCTGAAACCAAACCTAATTGCACCAAAGCTCCAACGTCGGCAACGATGTCGCATGAACTTAAACACTGAATTAAGCACATTAAATGAATGAAACAATAAAGTGATGCACAAAATATTAAAGCACAAAATTATTGTAAACAAATAAACATAAAAATAATCAAACTGTCTGTGGGTAAGGGAAACGTGAGCTGAAGAAGTTAGAATTGTTTATGGAGAGAGATATGATATTGTGAAGTTGTTTGCCAGCATAGAAAAGTGGGCATGGGGAAATAATATAAGTTAGGATAATCAGCGAACAACAAGTTGTCCAGTCTCACCTAAATCAAAAATAATTATTTTCAAACTGTATCCATAGTCTTGAATTTGTCTGACATCCACCAATCAGACAAAGGAAGAACCAGTTCAACAGACCAGTTGTTGACTGCTGTGTAACCGAGTTACTGTCAGCCATTTCTCCCAGGGTTTAAATCCAAGAAACCGGAGAAAGTGTCTGAATAACACTACCACTGAGCAAACTTTGACTTCTTTTGTTCTTATTTTATTTTCTTAATTTACCGCTGTACCAAACTCTGCCATCTGCACAAACAAACTTGAACAATGCACTCCTCCATTTCAGAGGGTGTCACTGATCAATAAGGAAAGATCCTCTGTAAAGCATCATGTCGTGAACCACTCCCCCACGTAAGCAAAACAGCACCAATAAATACTTTTTTTTTGTTTAAAACAAAATAGAATAAATTGAATGACTATGGAAGTTTACAAGGAATACAAGGAATTTGTATCATTCCATTACAACTGTCATTGGCTGGAATCTCCCATGCCAAACATGACATGTATTTGCTGATGCTAGAATGCATTAATAGTTTTACATTTTAAGAAATACCTGGATTTCATACCTGATTTCTGCAACACCAGCATTGAAAACCTTTTATTATCTGATTATTTTATTTATTTTTTATTAGTTGCTAATCAACTCTTCTCTTTTCTCTCACAAAACAACCTCCTGGATCCTCACCAATCTGGCTTCCAACCTGGACACTCAACCAAGATTGTGCTTCTCTCAGTCAGTGAGGCACTTCATGCAGTATGTGCTGCCTCCCTCTCCTTAGTCCTGAACCTCCTTGATCTCTCTGCTGCATTTGACACTGTTGATACGGTAACTCCATCCTCCTGTCATCCTTATCAGCTCTAGGGATCTGTGGGACAGCCCTAGACTGGTTCAAGTCCTACCTCTCTGGTCACTCCTTCCAGCTTACTGTGGTACTGTATCAGCACCACGCCCACTTACCACCAGTGTCCCTCAAGGTTCAGTCCTTGGTCCGCTTCTCTTCTCCCTCTACACCCAGTCTCTTGGCCCAGTTATCTCTGCTCATGGTCGATCCTATCTACCACTGCTATGTTGATGACACCCAATTGTTTCTCTCTTTTCCTCCTTCTGACACAGAGATCTTCACTTGTACCTCTGCTTGCCTGCATGACATCCAGAGCTGGCTGGACAACAATTATCTGAAGCTCAATCCAGGCAAGACAGAGGTAATCTACATTCCTGCTCCATCCTCTCCACCCCTGGACATTGTCATCTCCATGGGGGATATCTCTAGGTCTCTTTCTCCCAGTAAGAAGAACCTAGGAGTCGTGTTCGATGACAAACTCTCCTCCTCAGTGAACATCGCTGCAGTAACCCAGACATGTAGATTCCTCCTCTACAACATCCAAAGGATCTGCCCTTTTCTTACCACCTACTCTGCTCAGCTCCAGGTCCAAGAGCTGATCCTCTCCCACTTGGGCTACTGCAACTCTCTCCTAGCTGGCCTTCCAGCTTCTGCCATCAGACCCCTGCAGCTCATCCAGAACACTGCAGCTTGCCTGGTCTACAACCTCCTTCGTTCTTCCTATGTCAACCCTCTTCTTGCTGACCTGCACTGGCTACCTATTGCAGCCCGTATCAAATTTCAGACATTGGTACTAACTTACCAGGCTCTCAAGGGGTTAAGACCAGCATAGTGTACCTCCAGAATCTGTTCCACCCCTACACACCAGCCAGATCCCTACACTCTGCTACTACTGGTCACCTGGCCCCTCCTCCTCTCCACTCCCGTCCAGCCTGCTCAAGACTACTGTCTGTCCTGGTTCCCCGTTGGTGGAATGACCTTCCCACTGAGGTCAAAACTGCCAACTCCCTGACCACCTTCAAGTGTAGACTGAAGACTCGCCTCTTCAGGCTGCACCTTTCCCCTTCTTCCCTGCCCACTGCCTAACTGCATTTCGTTCTTGACCAACCCAGGCTGTGTATGGTCTAGCCTAGGGTTAGTGGTTTTGAGTTCTTTAGTTATACTTTATATGGTTGGTTTGTTTCCTTGGCTGTCTGAGATTTGAGATTGGGATTTCAGTAGCATATTACACTTGTTCAGCTGGCACTAGAACTTTCTTGTCTTGAAATTTAGCACTATGTGTGTACCTGACTTTTGCACTCATTGTATGTTGTTCTGGATAAGAGTGTCTGCTATATGCCATGTAATGCAATGTAATCCCGCTCCCTCCCCAAAAAGCCAATAGGTGGGTTGCATCCAACGGCACAGCCACCTCATTAGATACGCAAGACATGAAGTGGTGGTCAGATAAGCTCACTGTTCACAAAGTGTTACTATGGCAGGGATGCCTTGCTAGTAGTTAAAATGCCCTGTGCTTGCATTGTTTTGCACTGTTTGAACCAAACAAACCATGAAACCGATAAAAGTTTCTTCCAGGTTCCCCGTGAAATGATCAAGGGTGAAAGAACAAAGGATTTTACCAAAAGATGATGAGAAAGGTGGGTCTTGAACCTTTCACTCCAATGGTAGAGAGCTGAATCAAAGAGTGCTTGTGTTTGCAGTGATCACTTCATGAAAGGTTTGTAAATTCCTCTGATTTATTTTGGTTGGATTTGCAAATCACCTGTCTTGCCATTTTCCGCCATTTTGTGATGTTTAGAATTTCAGGAGATGCTTAAGTCCTCAGATGTGTTTTTGTTTACTGTTTGATCATGGCTGCAATACTGTAAACTAATGAATATGTTTTCATTTTATTTATCAGAATGTTCTAACAATCTTTACAAGGATGATGATGTAGATTGGGCTCCGACACTAAACTAGATAAGATAATTGAGACAATCCATGTAAACACAAAAGCAGAGCTCACGAGTTAACAGCATGAAACTGCTTACCCGGCCATGCAGTTACAGTGAGCCATGATAACTTCTCTGTCCTGTTTCACCAATACCCAGGTCTTTAAAGGGGTTTCTGTGGACCTTTGTGAATGATTTACCTGGAGAGAAGAACAGGGACGGTTGAGAATCGAGCGACTGTGGTTTGTTTACACCCGACACTAAAACTTGTAGCTTCCGAGCAAACATTGCAAAGACGCATAAAATGCCTACTTACCCAGGCATAAATGATACAGGATTTATCTTGTAGTGTCTTGATCCCCAGATCTTTAACACAGCCACATATAAAAAGTTGTAGGCCTCCATGCTCTTTCAGGTTTTCATCTGTTTGGCCGTGTAGAGCGATGTCTGCAGCACCAGATAGTTTGAGATGTCAGGGAACTCAACAGATGGATAATTTTCCAACTTATAGGAAAAGTCCTTCTTTGTTAATGTGTAAGGATCTATCCCATTGCAAAGAGCAACTTTCTGAAGGTATCTTGAGGGTGCATTGGCCTCTGAACTGTGAAAATAATCGGAGACAGTTTCACTAGCTCTTCGCATAATGGTAGTCAAACTGGTTTGTCTGACCACCACTTCATTCACCAGAAGTAAACTCGCAAGCAATAGTCACATGACTGAATACAACCTACACAACCTATTGTCTGCTGAACTGGAAAACATATTAAGCCAATTGTGTTGTTGTACTGATGCGAACGCACAGTTGCACGTGCATAGTAAAAGTATAGCAACCTTGTACCAACCCTTTGCATGCATCATAGAAGTATAACCTGTTGGGGGGAAAAAAAGCTTTTTTAAACCTTAAAAAAAGTCACCAAACTTTTTAAGTAGGGTTTTATCAGATTTGACTGGTGATGCTATACATGATGTTTTTATGTCCATGTGGCCATTGAAATTTCAGTTTTGGCTCTCTCACCCTTCATTTAGATAGGTGCTTGATCTTTTTGGCTCGAAATAACTACCTGAAATAACTGCATTACCAAGATGGCTTCTGAGTGGCAAACCCTGCCTAGAAGGATTTTGACATGATTCTCTGTGCAATGTTTGTTATGCATCCTGTGCAAATTTAAGGTAAGGCTTTCTTTAAGGTAAAAATGTATTTTTATGTTTGAAAATTTAAATATTTAAAATGACTGAAAAATATCAACATAAAAGCTATGTTGCAGTTCAAATAAGGCATTAAATTAAAATGGCAAAATGGCCAAACCTTCATTTGCTTAATAATTGTGGGCAAACCCACAGGGCTGTTTTCTCTAGTCATTATTTTTCCTTACTGCAGGCTCTTGTCAGCAGATGTCCTTCCAATGGAGACAAAAGAAATAAGAAGGGCTGTTGATATCATCAGCATAGAAATGATAAGCTCTCTCTCTCTACCACCCTATACCCACCCCCACCTCTGGTAGGATTGTGGCTCCAGCCACACTGCACTACCTTTTCAGCTTGCAAATGACAATGTCACCAAATGCTATCCTTCCATCAATCAAGGGGGTCATGAATATACAAAAAGCAAACTACCTCCTGCTGCTTTACTTGGCCTCATCTCTCTCTCTCTCTCTCTCTCTCTCTCTCTGTGTGTGTGTGTTAAACATTAAACACACACACACACACACTTTTTTGTTCTTGAAAGATGGTAACCTCAGGTTCAATCAAGGTAATTCAGGCATGGTGTTCCTCATAGTGGACTGGAGTGTAAGTGGAATTACCATTCTAAGTGATAACCAGCATTTCTGATGAATGAGTATGTATGAGTAACTAATGACCTACCTGCTGTAAGAGGAACTGACAGTCAGTGGCTGCTCCTGATCAATACCAGAGACTAGATCAGACCACAGACAAATCATTCTGAAGGCAAAAGGGATGTCTTTCATGCTTACACACCCATACAAGCCCATCGTAGGCAAAATTTTTGTTATTGGTGGAGTCATGGAGTCGCATCTATAAATTATATTATTGAAATGTCTGAACTTGACACAGTTGATGTTGCACATAGACATACACAAAAAAGTAGCTTTGTACAGGTAGTTTCTTTGAACTAATTTTGCACATTAGTTCCCGTTCCATGATGCAATGTTTGACTTGGAGAGAAATTTACAGTAAAGATGCAGGCTGTGATTCAGTGCTATGTAGTCTGCATGTCTGGAAAGAAAAGACAAGGAGATTCCTGGGATGATGGAGTATTCCTGAATGAAGCACAAGACATCACATTTCAGTGTTTGCTCGTGCGCTGTTTAGGAAGTGTTAATGTGTGCGCAAATCCACAATGGAAGGAAAGACAGCGTCAAGTCAATGCCTGGCTGTGATTCTAGGAAAATAAACTGCTCATTTAAGTGGATGTTGGAATGGTCCCTGATTGTGCCTACAACCTATTGTCCATTGTAATTTATAGACAACCATGATACAAACTAGTTGTCTGTGACACACATGGAATAACTATGGCTCAGTTATAAACATTACATTACATGGCATTCAGCAGATGCTCTTATCCAGAGCAATATACAAGTGCAAAAGATACACATTACCAAATCCTGACACAGTTGATAAATAATGCCAAACACTGACATCAAACCAGATGAATGACAGAAACAATGCCTAGTCTTAAGGTGCAGCTTGTCAACTATTAATGCTGTCAGAAAGGGGCTTTGCTGAAAGCATGAGATATAGTCATAGTTGCAGCTGGTTTCTAAAGGAGAAGGGGGGGGGGGAGAGAGAGAGAGAGAGAGAGAGAGAGAGTCAAACAGAATGTGTTGAAATCACAGACAGGACCGAGGCACAGAAACAAGCAATGTAATTACACCCCCTGCCCCTCTCCAGCTCTGCCAGCTGCTACCAAAAAAAAAAAAAAAACATGTTAATTATGCAAATTGTTAATTGGGCCGAAACTGCTGGTTATGGGATTGTGGAGTTAATAACTGGATCAGCCTGCACTGAGAGTGTGACCTGTGACAAGCCGGAGCCAGCCAGGGAAAGTGATATTTTTTCGAAACATTAGCCCCCCCCCCCCACACACACACACTCTCTCTCTCTCTTTCTCTAAACACATGTAAAGACATACAAACACTCACACTATCTGTGCATGCATTCAGACAGGCATACAGTTTAATTAAATCCATTCACAAATGAATTTTCAAAAACATTGACATCTCTTGCTCTCTCTGTCAACTGACACTTCATTTTCTACAAGTATAATTTTCTTGTATAGCACCAGTATACAGCAAACTTGGTTGGTTGTAACCTACTTTTTGCCACGTGCACTCAGTTGCTCTTTTTTATGGCCAAGAATGAACATGCCTGTGTGGGTGGAGCAATGCAGGAGGTGTGACATTCAAAATTCAATCACCAGTTTCAATTCAATTCTTACAACTTGGTTTGGTGGACATACATAAGAACAGATGCATGAAAGGAAAATGGAACAGAAATTCCACAGATTAAAAAAAAGATAAAAGTCTGCAGCAAAAAACCCTTATGACAGACAATTTCACAAAGCATTTTCTTTGGCTAAAAAAAAATTCAGCACTTTCTTAAAGTACCAAAAATTATATATCTAAAAAAAACTTAATATTCAACCCTGTTTCACAGGGGAGAAGAAAAATGCATGCGACTTATTTGTGGCATCTTCTATATGATGAATATTGACATTCTGTCACAAGCATATAATACATATCAACGGATCAAAATTTTCTCTAATGCTCTGTAGGACATGTTCAGCTCCAACCTAATTTAATGATGCTCACCTCTACCACTACACAGTTTGAAAAATGTCAGTTTGTGATATGTCATAGCCACTTGCAGCTACATTTCTTTTTATTTTTATTATTATTAGGCTTCTAAGCACATAGTGATGGATCTCTGTTGTTTTTGTTTAGATTTTTATTATTTTATTACTATCTTCTTATTAATATTTGTCTCTGCTTGTATAAGGCTTAATTCATTCAATAATGAATTGTGCAGCCTATAAAATGACCTAAGTGTAGTTCAAACATTTTTTTTTAAATAAAACTACTTTAATATGTTTTAGAGATATGAAGCTGTGAACTTTTAGAACTTATATCAATCCCCTGGTTACATCTTACTCCAAAAAGCTCACAGTGTCCCGAGAACCAATCAGAGTTCGACCCCAAACTTTATACTTTTTAAAGTATCTCAACCACTACTCAAAAAACCCCTGAAATGATCAAATTGCAATTCCTGGTGGTGCTATCGTACAAGTCTTCATGCTTTGGCCAATACCTTCGAATTTCATGAAACATCAATGGAGCGTTTGGGTAGGGACCCCCTACAATCTTATGCAATGTCACTCAAATTGGACACTGGGGAGGGGTATTCATGTTTTTGCCTAGAAAAACAAAGATCTCTCTTGGAAAATAAGGTGTACATTTCAATGTTTTATTGATTTTGATACTTTTGCTGAAAGCATAAAAAAGTGGTTACTGGATTATGTAGGCATGCCCACTCAAATTTATGATACTTTGCATAAAAAGCAAAACCTACTTTTAATAACTCGGCCAAAAAGCCTAGGGCTATCATGAAGAAATTGGTGTCATACTACCCCAGGGTGTCTGTTTTTCAAAAGTTATTGAAGTCATATTTAGATGTGTAAAAATCTGGCCACCACAATCTTGGCCACCACTAATTTACTCAAATGGCTATAAATCATGATAGGCTAAATGTCTTTGTAGGAACCATGAAAGTTATCTTCAGGACAAAATTGGGAGGAAGTCTGTAAAGTTTGGGGCATGGTCACCATTAGAGGGTGGAGTTAAGTTCTAGTACGTTGTAAATGTTTCTCAGGATGAGTAGGTCCAATTTGCAAATTGAAAGAAGTATATCTTTTTTTTAATTAGGATGTGTAGTGAAATATCTTTCAAGTCCTAATGTGGTGTCTCATGCACTAAAAATGTGCCTTCACAGCATTTAGTACTGCTCACTCAAATTTAAGGTAATTTGCATAATATGCAAAATTTACTTTTGCTAAATATTCTAAGGATTCTGGGCAGAGATGTTATAGGGGAGGAGACAAACCATTTCAAGAGTCCTGAATAGAAATCTATGGGAAAAGTTTGCAATGCCAAAGATGGTGGTTGTATGCACATATGCACATATCACTCAATAACATTTGGAAGAAAAGAGGGATATCTCTTGATACCAAGATCAGAATATAGGCGTTATTACAACATTTCTCTGTGGCTGTGTCACCTAGGTGCGGAAACAACAGCAGAACACATCGACTGGATACCTTCCATCATAATTGTTTGTGCAGAATCCTAAAGTTTCAGTTCCATGATCACATTTCAAATCTTGAGATAAGAAGCAGAACTGGTTGCTATAGCCTGGGAATCAGCAAAAGCTACTGCCATCTCCTTTACTTTGGACATGTGGCACGAATGTCAGATTGCAGGCTCCTTAAATTCCTGCTATAGAGGTTTCTTTGCTGACGTCACACATAAATTACCGCTTGTTTAAACCGCCATGTTGGAGTGAAAACAAACTGATCACTCAGCATGTCAGAAAGCAGTGCTGGAGACAGCAAGTTTTCAATTGTGTTTGTAAACCAGATTCTGTGCCATGGTTCTAAATTGTGTTGCTGTAGGGTGTCAGAATTATCGGGGAAAGAAACCCAGACTATCCTTTCACAGATTCCCAGCCGATCGCGACCGCCGTGAAAAATGGATTGCTGCATTACGGAGAGCCGACTCGTCCAATGCCAGGAGCGAATGGAGACCAGCTGCAACCAGTCATATATGCAATTAACATTTTGTCGGAGGTATGAATCATTACTCATTCGATAATGAGGATAATGTAGGATAAATGTAAAATTCATCTATAGAAGCAATCTATAGTTTTGACACCCCCCCATAGTTCTGCTCAAAAACATATAGTATACAAGTCTTTATATCATTGAAAGAAAACACAATCAATCCATACAT
>JAODLJ010000002.1:24171750-24181895 GCA_027576115.1 Cathorops melanopus
CAACACAGTAGCAGAGATGGTTTCACATAAAGGCAGCAACAGCCACCGTCAAATGGTGCAGTTGGAGTCTTGTTCTCGGACGCAACTCGGATCAATAGTGGACTCTAAATTTTTTTTTTAATGACTTGGACTTGAACACTGGAGACTCGAGAGTGGACTCGGACTTGAGGTTTATTGACTCGACTACAACACTGATTTTATACAGTTTATATATATTTATATACACAGTGTCTTGCAAAAGTATTCATCCAGCTTGTTGTTTGTACACATGCCTGCAAATTGTTGTTTTATTGTGACACAAACAATAATGAAGATGAAAAAAAACCCAGAAGTCTGGAGTGTGCATAAGTATTCACCCCCTTTAGTATGAAACACCTTTTTTTAAAGACATATTTTTATTGAGATTTTCATATTGACTTTAAACATGAACATTTTAACAAATAAAATGAATACATTATCCCCTCCATCTAGCAAAAAAGAAAAGAGGAAAAAAAAGGATCACAGCAGTGCATAAATTACAGAAAATTTAAAATTAATCACATTTCAAAATCATGAGTTTCCAAAAAGTCTATGTAAGGCCTCCACAAGTGAGCAAAGTTCTTTCTTTTCTTTTTTACAATATATGTTAGTCTCTCCAGAGCTAGACAGGCCATCAATTCCTTTGTCCACATTCCAGTAGAAGGTGTATCCACACTTTTCCATAACAATGTGATTATCCTTCTGGCTTGTAAAAGTCCAAAGTCGATAAGCAGCAACTGTTGTTGGGTCACAACAAAGTCTTCAGGGTATATTCCCAGTATACAGAGTTTGGCTCGCAAAGGAACCTCCCTTCCAACTACAACACCTACAGTATACATTCTGTTACACTCTTCCAGAATCGTTGTATGCTTGTACACTCCTATAAACAATGAATTAATGCACCCTTTTCCTCTCGGCACTTCACACAAATATCAGGGACATTAGGGAATATGTGATTTAACCTACTAGGTGTAAGATAGGTACACATCAACCATTTATATTGTAATAACTTGTGTTTTGTGTTAATCGACTAGGTCTGAGCCTTAGAACAAGCCCTTTCCCAATCAGCTTCATGAATATCCTCCTTTATGTCAATTCTCCATGCCTCCAGCTTTTTGGAAGATGACTCTTTTGAATAAGTTAACATTAACTCATAGAACAATGAGAATTGTCCTCTCCTATTCATGTGGGATAGAGTCGGTTCCTCAATCTTAGACAATGGAGGTATAGACAACAGTTGTTTATGTGTGGATAAGATAAAATGTTTCAGCTGCAGGTATTTAAAGAAATATTTTCTTGGAATATCATATTTCTCACACAGCTGATTATATGACATTAAGTTGCCCTCTGCATATGGATCTGAAATTTTCGCAACACCTTTGTGAAACCACATCTTAAATCCACCATCTGCTCTCCCCGGTATAAAACAATTATTGCCCCATATAGGGGGAAACTGGGAGAATGCTGGTGTGTCTCCAACGTGCTGGTGTGCGGAGTACCACACTGAGATGGTATTACGAAGAAAGGGGTTCTTTGTCTGTTTAACTAGCCTTTTGACACTTGTTGAATATAAATAAAGCTTGAGAGGAAGCCCTGATGTTGATATCTGCTCTATAGTCACCCATGCTGGGAGGGGAGCTACTGAAAAATAATACATTGCTGACCTTAGCTGGGCAGCCCAGTAATACAATTTTAGATTGGGGAGCTGAAGCCCCCCTCTTTCATATGGTAAATATAATAGCCTTAGTTGTAGTCTGGCCTTTTTATTATTCCAGATTAACTGATTCAACAAATCATTAATGTTGTGAAAGAAAGTGTCAGGTAAAGGAAGCGGAAATGACTGAAAAAGATACAGAAACTTTGGTAAGACGAGCATTTTAATTCTGTTTATGCGACCAATCATAAGATATTGGCATTTGTGTCCATCGGTTTAGCATCTCCCTCACTCTGTCCACCAAGGGATCATAATTTAAAGAAACTATTTGTTTCACATCAGGACTAATTTTAACCCCTAAATATTTAAAACCTTCAGAAACAGAGTTAAATAGGATTCTAATATGTATGAATAATTGCAAAAAATAGGAATAATAAAAAAATAAGTTGACAACTTGAAACTCATGCAAAGAATGCTAAATAATCAGGAAATGTGTGTCATTTACTACATTATTTATGAGATTTGTGATTGTCAGTCCAGTGCTACTCGCATAACACTTGTACAGCACTCAGTGACTGCTGTGCGACTGCCAGAGAAGCGCTCAGGCATGCTGTTCGCACTTCTGTGATGGTCAGGAGCAGTTATATCATGGTCAGCCGTGTAACCTATGTGCATGGGGTATGAAATCCTTTGAGCACCTTGTGCTTTACCACCTTAAAGCCATCACTGAACCACTCCTGGACACCATGTAGTTCCCCAACAGAGCCAACAGATCGATGCTGTCGATGCTGTCAACATGGCTCTTCATTTCATCCTCCAGCACCTGGACTCCTCAGGAAACTATGCTAGGATCCTGTTTGTGGATTTCAGTTCCGCCTTCAACAGTATCATCCGGCTCTTCTGCAGGACAAGCTCTCCCAGCTGAGCATGCCTGACTCCACCTGCAGATGGTTCACTGACTTCCTGTCTGACAGGAAGCGACACTTGAAGCTGGGGACACACGTCTCTGACTCCTGGACCATAAACACAGGATTCCCCCAAGGCTGTGTCCTCTCTCCTCTACTCTTCTCCCTGTACATCAACAGCTGGACCTCCAGTTATCAGTCTGTCAAGCTCCTGAATTTTGCAGATGACACCACCCTCATTGGACTCATCTCTGATGAGGATGAGTCTGCCTACAGGTGGGAGATTGACCATCTAGTGTCCTGGTGCAGGCAGAACAACTTGGGGCTCAATGCTGTAAAGACAGTGGAGATGATTGTAGACTTCAGGAGGCGCTCTGCCACACCCATCACCCTGTTTGACTCCCCAGTAACCTCTGTGGATTATTTCCATCTCCTGAGTACTACAATCACTCAGGACCTCAAGTGAGAGATGAATATCTGCTCTCTCACCAAGAAAGCACAGCAGAGGATGCTCTTCCCATGGCAGTTGAAGAAGTTTGATCTGCCAAAGACCATGATGGTGCACTTTTACACTGCCATCATTGAGTCCATCCTCACCTCCTCCATCACCATCTGGTATGCTGCTGCCACTGCCAATCAACTGCAATCTTCCATCTCTTCAGGACCTGTATGAGTCCAGGTCCCTGAGGATGGTAGAGAGGATTGTGGCAAACCCTGCTCACCCTGCACACAAACCTTTTAAGACACTCCCCTCTGGTTGCAGTTCATTACAGCCAAAACCTCAAGCCATAAGGCTAGCTTCTTCCCCACTGCAGCTGGCCTCATCAATAAGGTCAGAGACCCCTACTGACTCTCACTCTTAAATCCTTGAGCTTTATCTTTGCTCACACATTCTGCTCTCTGCTTAATGAAGATTATGTTGACCAGTAATGTCTTTCTTTTTTCATAAAATTATGATCCCGACGGGTGATGTAATGGTACATGATGTCTCTCTTCTTTCATAAAGTAGTGTAGTCTAAACCAGTGATGTAATGCTTCATGACCCATTTATGTTACCCTCTCATTGTGATGATTTTATACCCTTAATGTAATCACACACACACACACACGTAGCCATGCAAACATCTTGATATCATATAAACCAAATTATTGTTTATGATGATTGTATTTTGATTTATATGTAAACACATACCTTAAGTAATCACAAATGTATTCTGATTCATATAACCACACATATAAACACACACACCTTTAGTAATCACAAATGTATTTTGATTCGTATAAACATGTCAGAGCGCAAGCACTTGCGGATGTATGTGCAGAAGAGAGCAGGATGCAAACAGTAAATAGAGCCAAGACGAGAGACTGGAATCGTGGTCGGTAAACTAGCGCTTTTCAGGCAATGTGCGAACAGCATAATAGATGGAAGACAGAGAGTGAAAATGTGAAAGGATAAGCAGAAGTCAGAAAGATGAAACGCAATCAGAAAGATACAAGGCTTAGTACGAACTGAGGGAGCAGAATGATACGTCGCACTGGAGTAGTGAGTGAGTGGCTTATATAGGGAGAGAGGTAATTAGGAAGATGCGTGACAGCTGTAATTAGTAATCGGGAGACAGAGGGCGCTGTGAGTCTTGGGGATTGTAGTTCAGGGTATGCATGTTTGTAGTCACAGCATTCTCAGCAGGTTTACTGACCGAACCTCCCAAGGAGCTCCCTCTGGGAGCTACATTCTTTCTAGAACGCCCCCTATCTCTGGGTGCTGGTTTGTTGGGAGGTAGGGCACTCCTGCTTGAGGAGTGGGTCTAGAACGTCCTTGGCAGAAACCTAGCTTTGCTCCTCAGGTCCATAACCTTCCCAATCTACCAGGTACTCAACTTGCTCTCTTCTTCTTCTAGAGTTGAGGATCTTATTTACCTGGTAGATGGGTTCCCCCTCTATGTCGAGAGCTGGGTGTTCCTGGAGCAGTGCGTTCTCAGCCAGGGGGCCTGGAATGGCAGGTTTCAGGTTAGATGTGTGGAATGTAGGGGATAACCTGCTGTGAGGGGGGAGTTCAAGATGGTACGAGACCTCGTTGATGCAATGAAGTACCTTGAATGGTCCGATATATTGTGGCTGAAGTTTTTTTTACAGGTGCTGGGTTCTCTTAGGTTTTTCGTGGCTATCCATACCCTGTCTCCCGGGGAAAAGTCTGGATTGCTTGCTCTATGTTTATCAGCATATTCTTTATACTTGGCATTGACAATCTCGAGCCGTTGATATACCTCCTCCCATATTGTCTGGCTGCGTGAAAACCATTAATCTATGGCTTGTAGTTGGCTTGGCATGTCATCCCAAGGGAACAGGGGTGGTTGGTAGCAGAGTATGCACTGAAATGGTGTTAGTTGAGTTGCAGAGTGTCTGAGAGTTTTGTGCATACTCGGCCCACAGAAGGAAATGTGCCCAGTCCCTCTGGTTACACATGCAGAAGATTCTTAAGAAACAGCCTATTTCTTGATTAGCCCTCTCTACTTGGCCGTTCGACTGGGGATGGTATCTAGATGTGACGCTCACAGATACTCCCAATCTTTCCATGAAGCATGTCCATAAGCATGAAACAAACTGAGAGCCACGGTTGCTGACTATGTCCTCAGGGAGGCCATAATATCTGAATACCTGCTGGAATACTAGTTTGGCTGTTTGGGAGGCTGTGGGGAAACCAGGTAATGGAATGAGGTTTAAGATCCTTAGAGAAGCGGTCGACGGTTACCATTATGGTGATATTGCCTTGTGAGGAAGGGAGGTCAGTGATGAAATTGATGGCTATGTGGGACCAGGGTCTTTGAGGCACAGGGAGAGGGCAAAGTTTACCAGCTGGAGGGGTTCTAGGAACCTTAGCTTTGGCGCAGACAGAGCATGAGGCGATGTACTGATTAATTTCAGTCAGCATGTTCTGCCACCAGTACTTGTTTCTTAACATGAGATGAGTTTCTTGACTGCCATGGTGTCCTGTGGTGGGGGAAACATGAGCCCAAGTGATGAGTCTGCCTCTAAAGCATTTCGGCACATATAGTAGACCAGGTGGGAGGTTGTCAGGGAGAGTCTGAGGTTGGGAATTCCTTATTTCTTTGTCTAGGTCCCAGGTGATCGACTGTAGGAAGCAATGGGGTGGAAGAATGGGATGGGTGACAGAATCTTGGTGTGATGATGCAAAGACTCGAGATAGGGTATCTGCTTTGGTGTTCTTGGAGCCTGGACTGAATGAAATGGTGAAGTCGAAGTGTGTGAAGAAGAGAGCCCACCTGGCCTGGTGAGGGTTTAACCTCTTGGCTTAAACCAAGATATTCCAAGCTCTTGTGGTCCGTGAGGATGACAAAAGGGTGCATGGCTCCCTCTAACCAATGACACCACTCCTCCAGGGCTAGCTTGATGGCAAGAAGTTCTCTGTTGCCCACATCGTAGTTTCTCTCCACAGAAGAGTGTTTCCTAGAAAAGAAGGCTACAGGGTGGAGTTTTTGTTTCTCCCCAAAACATTGTGACAATACTGCTCCTACTCCCATATCAGAGGCGTCTACCTCTAGGGTGAAAGGTTTGGACGGATCAGGGTGCTGTAAAACTGGAGCAAACATGAATGCTTGTTTAAGACTGTTAAAGGCTTCTTCTGCTGCAGGGTTCCATTTGAGGTGCTTGAGTCCCTTCTTTAATAGAGCTGTTAAGGGAGCAGCAATCGTGCTGAAACCCCTGATGAAACAGCGATAGAAGTTAGTAAAGCCCAAGAAACGTTGAAGGTCCTTTATAGACATGGGTGTAGGCAAGAAGTGACTGTAGATACATTGGATGAGTCCATGTTAACCCCTTCAGCACTGATAATGTATCCTAAGAAGGAGATGCGTTCCTGATGGAACTCGCACTTCTCTGCTTTGACGTAGAGGTGACTCTGAAGCAGGCACTAGAGAACCACTCTTACATGATCCTTGTGACTTCCTTCATCTAGGGAGTAGATGAGAATGTCATCTATGTAGGCGATGGCATACTTGCCTAGCATGTCCCGTAGCACATCATTAATCAGGCATTGGAACATGCTAGGTGCTGAAGAAAGGCCATATAGCATTACCCGGTACTCAAAATGGCTGGCAATAGTGCTGAAGGCGGTCTTCCACTCATCGCCCTTTGTAATCCTGATTAGGTTGTAGGCACTGTGCAAGTCAAGTTTTGAGAAGATTTTAGGTGATCTGAGTTGCTCCAAGGCTGCAGGAACAAGAGGAAGTGGATAAGGGTATTTGACTGATACCTGATTGAGTCCCTTATAGTCAATACATGGTCTGAGACCACCATCTCATTTCTCCACAAAGAAGCCTGCAGAGGCTGGAGACTTGGAAGGACGAATATAACCCTGCTTGAGGGCTTCCTGAATGTACTCTTCCATAGCCGCATGCTCCTTTTGGGAGAGTGGGTATATACGACCCTGTGGTGGTGACGTGCCCAGCAGCAAGTCAGTTGCACAGTCATAGGGCCAACAAGCCTTTCCCTTGCTGAATACTTCCTTGAGGTCCAAATAACACTCAAGAACATTGTCTAGAGAGTCTGGCTGCGGGCTCTCCACAGAGGTAGATGAGATGTTGACTTGTGGATAAGAGATGCAACTCTGGAAGCATGCAGGTGACCAGTGGAGAATTTCCTTGTTCTGCCATGAAATCAAGGACTCATGAAGTTGGATCCAAGGATAGCCAAGAATGATGTTGTGACTTACAATGGTGGTGATGTAAAGGGAGATGAACTCTGAGTGCAGCGCGCCCACTTGAATGTGAATGAGGTTTGTGCACATGGTGACATAACCTTCTCCTATGGGCCCTCCGTCGATGGTTTGAACGTTGAGTGCATTTTGAAGAGGGGTTGTAGGAAGGTTGAACCTCTGAGTGACTGAGCTGCTGATAAAGTTGCCTTCTGCCCCTGACTCAATAAACGCAGAAAGGATGTGTGTGGCATCGGCCAACTTTAACAACACTGGAACCTTGACTGATTTGGAATTGAATTTTCTTACTGGACTTACATTGCGTGCTGGAACTTCAGCGGGAGCTGCACAGGATGGACGGATGGGACAGTGGTTGAGCTGGTGTTTAGAATTTCCGCAGTAGAAACACAACCCCTCCTTCCTCCTCCTTAGATGCTCAGTGCGTGTTAGCCGGGTACGTGACACTTCCATGGATGCACTGTCATCAGAGGTGAGGACTGGTTTGCCACTATCCTGAATGGAGGGTCGGTGAGCCAACAGATGATCTCGACAAATGGCTAGGTCGATGAGAGAGTCCAGAGTGCACTGTTCATCTCTGCAGGTGAGCTCGCTTAGAATCTCAGAGCACAGACCTTGGTGAAAAACTGCCTTAAGAGCCAGATCATTCCACCCGCTGGCTGCTGCTAGTGTTCTGAAATCTA
This sequence comes from Cathorops melanopus, assembly GCA_027576115.1. Taxonomy (NCBI): domain Eukaryota; kingdom Metazoa; phylum Chordata; class Actinopteri; order Siluriformes; family Ariidae; genus Cathorops; species Cathorops melanopus. The sequence continues at coordinate 24,179,740 of JAODLJ010000002.1, forward strand.
GGGTGTACTCAGCCATGCTTCTGGAGCCTTGTGAAATGATAAGTAAACTTTCACCTATTTCAATTCCTTCTGTTTTGTGATCAAATACTCTTGAACTGAGAGAGGAAGTGCTCGTAAGATTTAGTCTGTTCACTGCCCTGGTTCCAAACTGCGCTGGCTCATCGGAGTGCTTTACCACTGAGGAAAGAAAGGAACTTAACAATCTTGTGCTCTTCAGACAAGTTAGGCATTGTAGCGAAATACATGGAACATTGAAGTAAAAAACCTTTACAAGTGAGCGCGTCTCCAGCAAACCTCTCAGGAACAGGAAGTTGCAGCGCAGGGCTTGTGAAGGACTCGGGACGAGTTAGGAGGGCCTGTGACATCACAGTAGCTAGCTGTGTCATACGAGTGTTGAGGTCTGCTAGCATCTGCTGATGTTCTCTCAGCAGTCGTCCCTGGGTGTTAAGAGCCATCTGCTTTGCCTCTTCTGCTACATCCATGGCATCGAAGTATCCTGTCAGAGTGCAGGCACTTATGGATGTATGTGCAGAAGAAAGCAGGATGCAAACAGTAAACAGAGCCAAGGTGAGAGACTGGAATTGTGGTCGGTAAACTAGCATGGGTCAGGCAATAGGCAAACAATGTAATAGAGGGAAGACGGAGAGCAAAAACGTGAGAGAATAAGCATAAGTCAGAAATACGGAAAGCAATCAGAAAGATACAAAGCTTGTTATTAACTGAGGGAGCAGAATGATACTTCGCACTAGAGTAGAGTGAGTGAGTGGCTTATATAGGGAGAGAGGTAATTAAGAAGATGCATGACAGCTGTAATTAGTAATCAGGAGACAGAGGGCACTGTGAGTCTTGGGGACTGTAGTTCAGGGTGTCCATGTTTGTAGTCACAGCGTTCTCAGCAGGTTTACTGACAAAACACACATACACTGATTTCTTCTTATGCTGATTATATATTAATTCAAAGCCGAGTATGTTGATTTTCAGTAAAGAATAATGAAGTTAATTCTATTAGCCTTTTTCTGCTTCCGGTTGAGTGTACGTCATGCGCATTCTGGCTGCCGCTTCTCACCGGAGCTTTTTTATTTTATTTTCTCTCTCTTTTTTATTTTATTTTGTGTAGTTTGATGTTTGTTTTTGTTTGAGTGTTTTTGTCCGAGTGTTTTTGTCCGCCGGTTGTGGTGTAGCTCCGGACCCAGTTTTGGGTGTCAGTTCCCTCCAGGCCTTGGTTCGCCATGGGTGATGCCTGTGCTCCTAGCTATGGACTGCAGTGAACTCGTTGCTCATTTTAACATCGGGGTTGTCCAGCGCTCTGTGCTTTTAGTGCTTGGCGTGGTGTTCCGAGCGATGTTGCAGGCGGTTTGGGACATACCGGCACTCTGCATGGCGGTGCTTCTGTGCTCGCTTTGTGGATCCATGGTGTGGTGTTCCGAGTGATGTTGCCGGTGGCGGCGCGGTGGCTGTGCTGGCGGTGTGGGACTTCTTTTCATGCGCTTTTTGGTGGGACTGTGGCTGCTACACCACTGGAATGACATCCTGGCCTCTATTTGGTGGACTTACTTTATTTATAACTGTAAAGCGACCTTGGGTTTTGTGAAAGGCGCTATATAAATTGAAATTATTATTAAAAGTAAGAATAAATTGATTTATGAATGATCATCATTACAGTAAAATACAGCAAAGACATTTTTTATACTGAAGGTTGTTCTCTGTTAAATCATAGGCCTATTCAAAAAGTGCATTATTGTAACTCAAAAAGTGTGTATTGTAACCTGCAGTGTTATCATATGTTGTAATGAGTTAGCAAAGACCATGTTGAATTAAGCAGGTGTTCATTCTGGAGTGAACTGCCTGCTAACATAATACATTTTATGAAGTTATTCTGAATTGGGTATTGTTACAGGTTGCAATGTGCATTTTCTTTTTTTAATCCTATGGCGTGGTAGACTGGTTAAGGCCACAAGTGTTGTGTTCGTTTGCAGCCTGTATCAGCCTTAAACTTGATTTGACCCCAGTCATTTTGAATCATGTACTATACGCTCTGAATGCTGTGTTGTTCATGACATACCACTTCTTATCATATGTTTTGATTCTTTCTGAATTGACCATTCATACTGGAAAATTTGGCTCAGTTGATACAAAATATGAGAAGCATGAGATGT
>JAODLJ010000002.1:24359920-24370091 GCA_027576115.1 Cathorops melanopus
TAACTTATTTTAATTATTACTTATTAACAATACTTCTTGGGACCAGAAGAAAATTACAGAGGGTTTTTTAACATATACAATTTCAAATGTGCATAAATTGAAAACCGTTGCCTATGAGCTTTTAAGGTGTCTGTTACTGCAGTGTCACAGAAAAGTTGCTTCTCTTTCCCATGTTTGACTTCCTTTTAGGAATTTTATAAAGTTTCTTTATTCTTTGTCTTGGAATGATGATTTTACACGACTCTAAATGACAAATATCCTAAGACGTTAACTGTTAAACATAAGCACCATTATACAGACATGCATTTTGTGTTGGGACAGCGCATTTTAACATTGGCATATTTGCAATTTCTTTAGATTATTTACATTTTTGTGACTGTAGTTTATCCAGTGCATTGCCTTACCTGGCTCTCGAAGTGATAAACATGTCTACTTAATTAATTCTCGAAAGCAGGCTATTCAAAGCTTTATACAGATTACATTTCTATACATGTCCAGGAGCAACATTGCTAGTTCTTTGTCCAGTAATGTCAGGAATAAAATTCTCCTGGAATAGTCTTAGAAGAGTACTGCGGTCTAGTTTCTTTTTTGCTCACAGGAAAGGTATTTGGTACTGCTGGAGACTTGCAGGTTTCAATCCCCCCACAAAAAAAAAAAAACACAGACTGAGGTAGGCAGACAGAAGGGTGTTGAGTATCCATGAGGTGTGATCAAAAAGTTCCGGGGTTGTTCCTGTTGTAAATGAACAGAGGGTGGCAAGGTCATGCACGTGCAGCAGGAGTAAGAAGTAACTCTTGAGTTATGGCGAGTGACATCACGCTCTCAATAATCAGGACCTGTGTTTACATGTGTTTTTGTGACGTGTACATGCACATTTGATTTTACTATGGACCAGAGAGCAAACATCAAATTCTGTGTCAAACTGTGGGCGTCGGCAGCAGAGACCCGGGAAATGCTTCAGTAGGGCTACAGCAATTAAGCAGTAAGCTGGTCAAAGTACTGTACTTTTGAGTGGCATTCTTGCATCAAGAGGGGCAGAATGTCTTCTTCCAGTGATGTCCTGCCCCTTTTGAATTGCAAATGCCACTCAAAGCACCTCGCTAGGCTCAGTTTTGTTGACTAGGCTTGCAGATGCATTTCAAAGCTTTCCATTGCCAAACGCCAATGCTTGTGCATATTGTTACAAAAAAATGTGTGGAACATGGATACTGACGTTTACAGCGGAACGTCACGCTGCATACTGCCTCGCAAGAGTTATTGTTCACTCCTACTGCGCAAGCAAGACTTCACTGCTCTTTGTTGGTTTGCAACAGGAACAGTCCTGGAACTTTTTGAACCAACCTTGTGTCAAAAGAGGCCCATGTAAACACAGATGAGCCCTACGATTCGTAATGGTTTTCCCAAACAGGATTTCTCAGCTATATAATACTTGCACTGAAGTCACTTGTGCATAAACAGTTTTGTAATTATGTGCTATACATTTTCAAGGTTCTTTGCACTAGAATCAACTTTTGCACCTTTAACCTCTTAAAGTTCTCCAGTGCTGGATGTGGTAAACAATTATGCACCAGTCTACCAGTTACAAGGCATGTAAAAGCTGCTTTTTAAAAAAAAAAAAAAAAGCATGTACCACAATTAAATTAATAATTGTGTATGTATGTATGCATGGCTTTATTTATTTTTGTGTATCTATCTCCAAGAAATTGATTATATTTTGTATATAAAATCCAAGAAATTGTGATTAATTCAAACTTACCATCAGTCTCAAGAAAACAGTAGTGATGCTGCAACCAGCACCAGGCAAGCCATACACCCTGCCATCGATATATGTCAAGGGTAAATGACTAGAAGTTGTAGACATATTTGTGTACCTCGGTAGCACATTATCTAGATCCAACACACTTGACAGAGACATCTCTTATAGACTGTCAATTGTTGGAAAAGTGTTTGCTAGGGTACTGCTGCACTGGTTGCTGGATCATGTTGCGCCAAACATTCTGCCTGAGTCGCAATGTGGCTTCATGCCGAATCGAGGAACTGACATGATCTTCACAGCCCAACAGGTTCAAGAGAAGTGTAGAGAACAACTTGATTTGTATCAGTGTTTCTTTGACCTCACGAAGGCTTTTGACACTATGCATAGGCTAACTCTTTGGGGTGTTGTTCTTAAGCTTGGGTGCCCAGAGAAGTTCACGGGGCTCATTCAGTCTCTTCATGGCAATATGAAAGCATGGGTCTGTGTCAATAGTGAGCTCTTAGAACCTATCCCAGTCGAATCTGGAGTGAAACAAGCTGATATTCTGGCACCTATGCTATTTGCTATCTTGTTTTGCCATAGTGATTATGCAGGCTTTTTCACAAAGCGATGTTGGCATATACATTTGATTATCGCACAACAGGAAGGCTTTTCAACAGCCATTGATTCGCTGCTGTAACTAAGACATCTGTGGCTCTGATTTGTGATCTCCTTTATGCTGATGACTATGACCTTGTTACTCACAGTGAGAGATTTGCAGCTCCTTATAAACTGCTTTTCAACCACCTGTGATGAATTCAGACTTACTATCCTTCTCAAGCAGTTGTTGTGCTGCAACCAGCACCAGGCAAGCCATACACCCCACCATCGATATACGTCAAGGGTAAACGACGAAGTCATAGACATGCTTGTGTACCTCTGTAGCACATTATCTAGATCCAACACACTTGACGAAGAGATCTCTTATAGACTCTTGTAGGCATGCGATGCGTTTGGTAAACTGGAATCAAGGCTCTGGTCATAGACATCAAAGCAGCAACAAAAGTCGATGTGTATCATGCATGCGTGTTAACCATGCTGTATGGCTGTGAGACATGGACAACTTACCGCAGGCATATACAACATCTTTAGTGTTTTCATCAACGTTGTCTGCGTAATATTCTAAAGATCTCATGGCAATCTCATATGCCTGATACAAGAGTGCTGCAGTTGGCGAACCCACACTGACTTTCTGGAAGCACCTCTTCGGTGAGTGGAGTCAGGCAATTCAACAGGATCTTTGTAAAGAGCTGGCCCATTGCTGAGAGAAGTGAGAGACTGCAATAGTTACTGCAGGAAGATTTATCCTTGAACAGAGTCATGATTAGGGCATCTCTGAGGTCAGGGGGAATTTGTTGTTCTGTCCAGAACCTCTGAATGAGCCAAAAAAAAAAAGCTGCTCAGTGAGTTGATATTCATCAAAGCTTCAAAGACTTCAGTATTTTTTCAACTTCCTATATTAAGTTTGAAAGGGGGGTGCTGTTGGATCTTCTTCCGAAATTGCAGCCTGAAAATGGACTTCACCATGCAGTTATCACTGAAACAGCTATCGCTACCAGTAACTGCACACGTGTCCATCATGCACCGTCATTGTCTAGTAATTACAGTCAGTGACGTGCCAATGGCGTGAGCGTGGTTGTTGCCATGTACCCTTGTGCCAGTCTTTCATGCAAAATAGTGTTGATGACTAAACTATGCTCTGTGCAAATAGTAAGTAGCAGGAGTCCTTTCGAGTTCATCTTATCCAATCTGTTTGATCCTATGGGAGGCTACAAGTGTTTCTCCTGTCCAACATGGGTGTTTTTAAAGTCACCAAGTAGTACCAAGTTGTCAGCAACTGATGTATCTGTGAGGAGTTGATCCAGTCCAGTATAGAAGGCTTCCTTGACAACATCTGCATCAAGCGCTGGAACATGGGTGCTAATCACTGTCATATACTGATTGCATGCTGGTTCAAGTTGTGTGACCATAAGTCGTTCACTGATGCCTGTAGGCAGCTCCTTCAAGTTTCCAATCAGTTTTTTACGTATAGCGAAATCAACCTCGTGTACACGGTGGTCTGATTTAGGGAGACCCTTCCAAAAGGTGTATCCAGCATCATTTTCGTGCAGTTGACCTTTGTCAGGGAACCTTGTCTCACTGAGGGCAGCCACATCAATGTTCAGTTGCTTCAGTTCGTTGGCAACAAAAGCAGTGCAACGCTCAGGATGATCCTTGTCACTGTCCATCAGTCTCCTTACATTCCAAGACACGAACTTGAGAGTAGTTTGGCCATGCTGAGCTCTTTGGTGACCTGGTCTTTTTGTACTTCTCACCATCACCAGGTGAGATGACGTGTCGGCTACCACTTCTCACTGGTGCCAGCACACCGGTTAAAACCCCATCTGCGGTAGCATGGTCTGTAATCCCTGAAGTGTAATTCATTTAAGTGTGTGCATGTAAATGACACCGGGCGAGCAACCTGGAAACAAGCTTGACCTTTTGACTTTCTGGATCCAGGGCAAGACATGGTTGAGATGCTGGGAAAGAAGAGAGGCTTGACTAAAGTTTGCAGCTGACCACATGGACAAAGAAAAAAAGCCTTCTGGAAGAAAGCTTTAATGTCAGATAAGACAAAGATTGAGTTGTTTGGCCACAATGACCAGAGGAACAGTGTCCCAACTATTAAGCATGGTGGCAGTAGCAAGTTCTGTAGTTTCAGTCAATGGGATGACAATCAGATGAGAGTGGTCACCCTGTTTTATGTAAAGAACAGGGGTCTATCAAAGTCTGATCTTCCTAACACGTTTGTCGAAGTGCATCATTGCACAAACAAATGAGATTTCTGAGAACCTCCGAAAAAGAGCTGTTGATGATCCTCAGGCTGGAAAAGGAAAACCGTCAAGATTTTGGACTCCATCATCTCCAGTCAGACAGACGGAGGAAATTAAATGTCCCCCCGGGAGTGATTGATCAAAGATCGTTCCAAAAACAAGGTGTGTAATAGTCCGTGAGGTCACAAAGGAACATGGGTAACTTCTAAGCAACTAAAGGCCTCTCTCACATTGATTAGCTCACTGGCCGTAGGGCGATGAACTATCGCGATCACGCGGCATCTGTCTGCAGTTCACAAAAATTGCTACTCCTCGCGGAGTTTTCAATGGATTTTGATTCAGATTGTTTTGTTTGGAAGATCTAATCAGTCTGCACAAAAGTTACTCCCTGGTTTTGTTTTTCCTCATAAGTTGCTAATTAGGCCAGTTAACAAACGTTCAGGAAAATCACTACTCCTTCCTGGGATTTTAATGCATTTTGCTTCTAATTTTTGAAGAGCAAATTGTTCTTTGCAAGTGTTACTATTTCGTTTGTTGTTTTCTCATTAAGAAATTGCTAATTAAGCTACATGATTAACTTTCTGGAAATTTGCTTTTCCTAGCAGTGTTCTCTGTGGGTTTTTATTTTGATTGTAAGTCTTCACAAAAGTTACACTCTGGTTTTGTGATTGACACAGCTGTGTGAGCTACTGCATCGCTGACGCTCTGGTCTTGATTGGCAAGGTTGATTTAACTAGGAGCTGTACTAGATGTGGAACAGCACTTGTCATATTTACAGCATTCATTCTTTCATTTTCTGTAAATGCTTAATTACTATAAATGTATTTAGATTTTGTGAAATGGTACCAATTAAGTTCATTAGAAAACATCGTGGACAGATAGCAGCAAAAATAGAGCAGGTGGAATTGGTCTAGTGTGGGAGTAGACAGATTAGACCCATTTATACTTTCTCAAACAAGTGAAAGTAACCGAGAACACAGTTATGGCCATGCATCACTGGAAGCATCTGTTCTTTACTCACATGGGATTCTCAGCATAGACATAGTGTCTGCCTGGAAAGTACTGCTAACGTTCATGACTGGTTGGTTGAGAGGCATTTAGGAGGGCATTGATTCCCTACGTATAGCTTGTAAATGAAAATGCAAGCAGTTTACAAAATACTCATGCTTTTGTTTTCAGGTAAAACAGTGGTCAGGCAAAACCAAAGTGGTGTCATATCAAGTGGCAATGGGGAACTTTTGATTCCACCCGTTGTGCACAAACTAATGTGGAATACTGACTACTTTTTAGGATGAAAGCAAACATGTTCAGGGAGTCATAAACTGGAGCTTGTCATAGAGAGGTGGTTCTCCATAGCAGAGATTAGAATCTCTACCCCACAGTAGTCAAACAAATTTGGAGCTGTTGCAGCAAAGCAATGGCAGAGCTATTGGCATCAGTGTTCACTGTGATCAGAGCATACATCTCCCAGTTTGCAGCAACTCATGGCCACAAATGATGCAATACTGCGTGAGATGGGTTTTTTTTTTTTTTAGGGAAGTACTTGAATGGAAAAAATATATATAAATGTATATATATTTTTTAAATGAATAGGGGGGAAAATATAACTTGAACAAACTTGACCAGCACACAATTCAGAGGGTTTACAAATGTTTTTTTTTTAAAAACAAGACTTTTTGACTTTGTTACTTTATACCCTTTATCAGTTTAGTTTTAAATGCCAACACTGCTATGAGTCAAAATAAAATTTGTCAGCAGTTATTAAACCAGGCAAAAATGATTGTTTTTTTCACTCATTCACTGACTCAGGTACTGGTACCGTAGTTCGGCCTAAGGCACACTATGCTAGGCCCCCTCATCCTCCCCCAGACCCACCAATCCCAGAGACTTGTGCCATAGGACCTTCTGAACCCAGAGCATCTCTTTTCTCCACCCATGATCCGGAGCACCCCAAGCAGAGGCACTCGTATCCTGAACGTCTTGTCAGGAGCCGCAGCACAGACATCGTATGTGCAGGGCGCAGACCCAATAGTGATCCAGGAATAAATCGCAGGACCATGGTGGAAGATCAGGACCAAGCGGTTGCTTTTGCTACTGGATCCACCACATCCCCAAGCAAAGATTCGCTCAAAGTGGAGGTGCGTAGGACATTCTGTTTCAACATTTGTTCGGTATGCACAAGACTGCTACAAGACAAACTAATGAAAGTATTACTTTTTTTTGTTCCCTCAGGTCTGTTTGTACTTCAAAACTAAAATTGTCCTATTTTGAATCTTATATTGGATGATTTATCCCCCTTAATAAATTTATCAAATCAAATGTAACTAACCACTACCCCCAAATCAGAAAATGTTGGAACAGTATGTAGAAACTGAAATAAAACTGAAAATGATTTGTGAGTATTTTACCTGTTTTGCACTCAACAATGCAACAGCACATTTGATATTTTACCTCATGATTTTTATTTTTTTTATTTATCTCCTCTCTTTCCCCCCCCCAAAAATAAACGCACATTTCAATTTTGATTTTTGCAACACATTTCAAAAAAAAGTTGGGATGGTAAAGCATTTACCACTTTGCAGTGTTGCCATTCCTTCTCACAGCATTTAAATTTTTAGGAACTGAAGACACCAATTGATGATGCGTTTCAGGTGTTTTGTCCCTTTCTTCCTGCAAACGGGTCTTGAGGTGTGCAAGAGTATGGGGTTGTCATTTTTTGTTTCAAAATTTGCCACAGATTCTCTATTGGGGACAGAGGGGACCGGCACACTCTTCAGCAGCCATGCCTTGGTAATGTGTGCAGTGTGTGACACGGGAAAGAGACACGCGCAGGTTTCTTCTCATCGTAAAGCCCGCACGCAGTAAAGAAATTCCTTGCGCTTGCAGAATATAATTCCATCTCTATGATGACCCCGAAGTCTATGTGCGTAGCTTTGTTTATTGCTTTAGTTCTTCATGAACTAATCTGGCCTGGCCTGATAAATGGCACCAAGAACCATTCTGCGTCGACCTTATTTGTCTCTGAGGATTTGATCAAACGTGCAATTCCACAGTTTCAACAGAACCAGTGTTCGTCGGCTTTGAGCACTTCAACTCGTTCAAATTCTATTGCATACGCAAGTGTAATACTGTTTAAGCGTTCCTTGGTGGTTTTTATCCTTGTGCTGTTAGCAAATGACGTCGAACTAAATCCAGGTCCTGGTCCAGCTAGAGCTAACCAAAGGTCTCCTAAATGGTTTCGCTTTGCGTGCGTGAATGCGAGATCTGCCAGAAACAAGACATCTGTTATAGTGGATCATGTCCTCGGAAGAGAGTATGATCTGTGTGCAGTCACTGAAACTTGGATTAAGGATTTGGACTCTGTTAGCGTCGCATCACTTAGTCCAACTGGCTACACCTTCAAAAATTTTGCTAGATCGTCAGACAGATCAGGAGGTGGAACTGGTATTCTTTACAGTGATGCCATTCGAGTAAATTTTCTGAGTGGCAAAGAGTTCACGTCATTCGAATATTCTGAGTGGAGTGTTAATGTTCACAATCGATCAATGCGTGTGGTTGTGGTTTATCGCCCTCCCTACTCTGAAGTTCACCCAGTCACATCCAGCGTCTTCTTCGAGGAGTTTTCAAATTATCTAGAAAACACTGTTATGTGCCGTGAAATTCTGTTAATAACTGGAGATTTTAACTTCCACTTGGATTGTCCATCCGATAGTGACGCACGCAGATTTTCTGAGCTCCTTGATACCTTTGGCTTACTACAGCATATTAACTGCCCAACTCATACATCTGGACATACTCTTGATCTCATTATAACGCGATCATCCAATGACATCAGGGTCAATGATATTCAACCTTCTTTGGTTCTCTCTGACCACCTCTTCATTGAATGTTCTCTTGATGTTCCGCGCCCAAACCTAACCAAAAAGACGATTCGGTTCCGCAGACTTAAACAAATCGATCTTGAGTCCTTCCAGAATGATATACTGGCGTCCCCTCTGGTGATGGATCCTCCATCTAACATCGATGATCTGGCGGCATGCTATGATGATACTCTTTCAAAGATTCTAGAGACACATGCACCCCTGAGGGAAAAAGTGATTCTTGCGAGACCCACGGTTCCGTGGTTTGATGAATCACTAAGAACCCTTAAATCAAAAAGGAGGAAACTTGAAAAGAAAATGCTAAGATCGGGGCTTGAGTTGGACAAGGAAAACTATCGCCGGGTACGCAATGAGTATTCAGCTCGTCTTGAAGTCGCAAAATCTACGCACTATTGTAGTCTTATTGAGGAGTGTGCTGGTGATACTAAAAAACTGTTTGCAATTGTTTCGTCCTTGGTTAAAGAGAAGAACGACTGTCCTCTTCCACCACATCTTGATTCCATTCAACTTGCAAATGATTTTGGAGAGTTTTTCTGCAAGAAAATTCTTAACATCAAAAAGGATATTAATGAGATTACGCCGTCTGTCGCAAAGCCAGCTGCTGTTGGCCGTACCCCTTTGTCGTTATTAACTGACTTTAAGCCACTTTCTGAGGAGGATGTGCGCAAGATCATTCTGTCCTCCTCTAACGCAACCTGTCAACTTGATCCTATTCCAACACGGACTCTGAAGCAGTGTGCTGATGTGCTGGCTCCTATTATCACTAATTTGATCAACTCATCAATTGAGGAGGGGCGTGTGCCGGAGCGTTGGAAGGTCGCTATTGTGATACCACTGCTGAAAAAACTTGGCTTGGATTTGATTTTAAAGAACTTCCGCCCTGTCAGCAATCTTCCATTTGTTTCCAAAGCAGCCGAAAAAGGAGTCATTGGTCAGCTTCTCGCACATTGTTCGCTGCACGCACCACTTCCGGAGAATCAGTCATCATACCGTCAAGGTCATTCAACTGAAACTGCACTCCTTAAAGTGCATAACGACATATTGATGAGTATGGACAGACAGGAGGTCACTCTCCTAGTCCTGTTGGATCTCAGTGCAGCTTTCGATACCATTGAACATGACATCTTGCTTGACATCTTAGAATCTGATTTTGGTGTGGTCGGCAAAGCAAAGCAGTGGATCGCGTCTTTTTTATCCAGCAGGTCACAGAATGTTCTGATTGAAAACCTATGCTCCAAAAGTTTCAATCTGGATTGTGGTGTTCCTCAAGGCAGCTGTCTTGGACCTATACTGTTTATCCTTTATGCCAGTGGAATATTCAATATTGTCAAGAAACATCTTCCTAATGTCCACGCCTACGCTGATGACACACAAATCTACCTTTCCTTCAAGCCTGCAACTCCATCAGCGGAAGAGGAGGCTTTGAAAGCGATTGAGCTTTGTGTTTCCGAAGTGCGAGCATGGATGGTTACTCATCGCCTGAAAATAAACGACTCAAAAACAGAATTCCTTGTCATCGGGTCTCGACAACAACTTGAAAAGGTGAACGTTGATAGTGTTTCGGTTGGTGGATCAGAAATCAAGCGACTCTCACATGTTAGGAACTTGGGAGCATGGTTCGATGAAAATATGTCGATGAATGTCCACGTAAGCAAAGTTTGCAGCAAGGCATTCCGCGGTCT